>BPLQ01012938.1:0-16008 GCA_021605075.1 Caerostris darwini | reverse complement strand
TGAGAAGATTTTTTTGTTTAGTTTCATTTTTTAGATAAGTCAAAATGACATTCTCTATTAATTTGCTTAATGAAGAAAGAAGAGAAATGGGCCTGTAGCTAGAAGGGGAAGTTGAATCTTTACCTTTCTTATGAATGGGCAAAATTGCAGCTCTTTTCCAACAATCAGAGAAAAGAATAAGGAATGGCAGCATCAGCAATTTGGCAAATTTTAAAAATAGCTTTTAAAGGAAGATTTTTCAGCATCTTATTTGTAATAGTATCCATACCAGGGGTTTTGTTAATCTTTAAGTCACTGATGAAATCGATAATAGTAGAAGCTTTAGTATTAACAATTTTTGGAGCAAAATGGATGGAGTTAAAGTTAGAGATGGAGTCATAAACAGCTTTAGTATTCTGAGGATCATTAATGTTATTTTCCTGAAACTGCTTCCGAAAGCAGTCTGCCTAAATTTTGGCTTTTTGAGAATTAGTTGTAGCTGTGCAATTGATAGATTTTAGGGTGGTAATAGAGGATTTTTTTTCTCCTTAAAATCTTTCGGAAGCTTCCACAAAGAATCATCTTGGCTATTTACAGTTTGGAGGTGATTATTCCATGAAGTTTGCTTGTATTCAGAAATAGCCCTTCGACAAGTGCTTAAGTATAGTTGTAATGAGTTTTGCTTTGCGGATCTATGAAAATTTGCCAATTTTTACGCTCATGATTTCTTTGAGTAATTAGAGTTTTAATGTAAGGAGGCAAATAGTTACTATTGTTAGCAGCGATATTTTTAGAAGCAGAGTTGTGAGCGTAGATAATGGCATTGGTAAAATTAGTTACTTCCTTTTTAATATCTTGAAAGGAATTAATGTTATTAGTAGAATAAGTAATATTTTTATCAAAGGTGGTAGTAAATTTAGAGCAAATAGTTCTAGTTTTACTGGGGATTGGGATGGTAGGATAAGTAAAATTATATTTTAAGATAACAGGATTATGATCGGAAGAGAGTTCACTGAGAGAGTTGATAGAATGGGTGAAATGGAAGTTATTAGTAATGACAAGATCAATTATTGAAGCTGAGTTAGCACCAAGTCCAGTGGGCGTTAAGGGTGCTAAAATGTCGATATTGCGAGCGATAGAAGCAACAACTATTAGGGAGTTTTTGCATACCGTAAGTTAGTTACCGTAGCACGTCCGTTAGCATTTTTCTCCCTAGCGCGCGTGCTCAGTTTCCTATGAGCACGCGCGCTAGGGAGAAAAATGCTAACGGACGTGCTACGGTAACTAACTTACGGTATGCAAAAACTCCCTATTATTAGGTCTGCAACCCCTGTGCGTTGAAATCGCCTGCAAGAATAGTGCTATTATTAAGAGAGAGGAGTACATTGATATTGTGCTAAGCCATACATTGTTGTACTGCTCATGTACAAGCTGAATAACATAAGATAAATGCATAGATGAAACATATTAGCTGACGAATTTGCAACCACCTAAAATTTTGTTTAATGTATAAGAAAAATGAATTGCATTGCCTTTTTTTCAATAAAAATGCTCCGGTTTAATCCCAGATTCCTGCAATAATAAATCGCGCAGTGTTGTAATCCGACGTTCTTAAATATTATAAACCCTTTTATTTCTGTTTTCTAGATAACTGGATCGAAAAAAAAAAAAAAAAAAAAAACATATCTATCGATCCAATTACACAGAGCAGACAGAAAAACTTCGTTTAAAGTGGGTAATGTATAGAACTGAAGAATAGCAATTTTGCACTATAGCCTATTTTATAAAGCAAAAAACGAGTCGCGTAATATTTTTTCTTTATTCTAATGCAGCTGGCAAACACTTCGACAGCTTAGCCTTGGATGCCTTAAGCCAGGCGCTGCACAGACGTTACTCACTTTGCGTTACCCAGGAGGCGCGTGTAACTTGAAGATAGTTTGATTTGGTTTGTCGCTCTACGGTCATCTTGTGCGCACGAGGGCTAAACAGACCGGGAGCTACAGTTTAACGTAGATTCCGAACCACCAACAAACATCCATGCCACAGCCAGGATTCGAACCTGAAGCCTGGGATACCAAAGACCAGAGCGCTAGCCACTTGGCCACCAGGCCGCGTAACTTGAAGATACGCCACGGACGCGGAGTAACAACGCCCCCGCAACGCCCTACGATCCTATTAGGACCGGGACCTACGGTTTAAAGTGGATTCCGAACCACTACACACATCCATGGCACCGCCGGGACTCGAACCCGAAACCTGTAGTACCGAGCGCCAGCCACTCGGCCATTCAGGCCCGAGTCACGTTATATAACTTTGTGAATGTTAATATGCGACTGACTGAGTGGCCGCCTACGATCAGTATGTAGTAGTATCGTAGGTTAAGTGTAGTATCTGACTGAAATGATCTATTGCCCATTGCTGGGGTTATTGTTATTTAACAGCATGGGATATTGGAATGGTGGTGGTGAAAATGATGGAAGGATTTACTATTTCCTGGGAAAAAATATGAGAGAAAACACAACGTGAAGAATTTTTTTTAATTTTCAACTATTAGAAAATTTTTTGAATGTATATATCTATATACATGTCGCTAGATTTATTTTAGACTTGAATCCAATAATCTAACTAGCAGAAATAACACGGTTTATAATTTCCAGGGAATACGTATTCCTTGATAAAGCTGTTCTCAGGATGTTATTATTATTGTTATTATTTGGTTTTTTATAAATATGTCCTTCATACTTTCGTCCTTTGGTTTTACTCATTGCTTTTTTAATGATTTCTAGTAATTCGTGATTTTTTGACTTTTTTAGTGATTGATTGATTTTTTAGTGATGTACAATAGGTTTCACACCTTATTGTTACATATTTCGTAGCAATGTTTCCATTCTTTTTTTATTTGTCAATTCAGTTCTAACTGTTCTCCCTTTTGATATTTATTTGCGGCCTAATGGCCAATTGGCTAGCGCTCTGGCCTTTGGTACCACAGGCTTCAGGTTCGAATCCTGGTGGTGGCATGGATGTTTGTGAGTGGTTCGGAATCTACTTTAACCTGTAGATCCCGGTCTGTTTAGCCCTCGTGCGCACAAGATGAGCGCAGAGCAACAAACCAATTCGATATTAGAGTTCGCCTAATGATTTTCAGTTTCATTGAGACAGCTTATGAGCACTGCTGATCTTGAACAATTTCTTTACTTTTTGTAAAGGTCTGAATCTGAGACACTTCCGATACTGTGCTGCATTGCGAAGGCTTTTGATGGTTTCGTTAAACAATTTGCAAATAGCGATTATTTGATTATTAATGTTTTTTTGTTGTTGTTATAATGCAGCTGGCAAACACTTAGACAATTGTCTTGGATGCCTTAAAGCAGGCGCTGCACCAGCATTACTCACTTAGCACTAACCAGGAGGTGCGTGTAGCTTGAAGATAAGCTACGGACGCGGAGTAACAGTATTCCCGCAACTGTTAATGCGGATTAACAGTACTCCAACAACCCACTCTACACGATCATGTTAGACCGGGATCTACGGTTTAAAGTGAATTCCGAACCACTACACACATCTCGAAACCAGGACTCGAACCCGAAATCTGTGTTTCCCGCAGCTGTTAACGCGGATTAACAGTACTCCAACAACCCGCTCTACACGATTCTGTTAGACCGGGACCTACGGTTTAAAGTGGATTCCGAGCCACTACAAACATCCATGGCACTGCCAGGGACTCGAACCCGAAACCTGTGTGAGAGCCAGAGCGCTAACCATTCGGCCTTTCAGGCCCTGAATAGCGAATATCGACGGTAGTTTTTGTGGTGCCAAAATTTTGTGTTTCGCTCCTTGTCAGCTCTCCTTTGGTTTTTGTGTTCAAAAATAAAATCTAATTATTTATTTTTTAGTTACATCAGAAGTAAATTTTAATGCAGTATAGCATCGCATTACATTGTTAGAATATAATAATAAGGCGAATTATAATATCAATTTTTAAGGCAATAAATATCAATTTTAATTTTTAATTTTTTTTTTTCGTAGGCTGTTTTTCTTAAAAATCAGTATACATTTATTTACAACTGTTTTTAAATTCAAAGATAATATAAACACAAAAAAATTAATGAGCGCATTAATTTGATTATTACAAATTTAGAATGAGTTTTGTGAACCGTGAGATTCTTCATTGGGAATGAAGAACTTATTTGGGTAGACTTTTTGGAGCGAAAGATGAAATATTTAAATTTCATTTTCTTATTGTATTTGTCGTTGATGGGAAAATATCAAAATGTAATTTATTTCATCTTATTTCATCCTGACAATACCGGATTATATAGTAGGTTTGTACGTTTGCGGCTGTCTTAAAACCATAGGGGGAGGGGGGGGGGAAGAGTCTGTCCTTTTATCCAACTGTTTTACAAAAATAATGGTTATTTTTGAAAAATTCTAACTATTCATGTTAAAATGAAATGGGGCCATTCAGTGGTACTCCTTTTTTTTTGTTCTTATGCAGCTGGCAAACACTTAGACAGTTGTCTTTGATGCTTAAAGTCAAGCACTGTACCGACGTTACTCACTTAGCACGACCCAGGAAGTGCGTGCAGCTGGAAGATAAGCTACGGACGCGGAGTAACAATACCTCCGCAACGCTCCACGATCGCGTTAAACTGGGACCGAATGTTTAAAGGGAATTCCGAACCACTACACACATCCATGGCACCGCCAGGGACTCGAATCCGAAACCTGTGGTACCGAGCGCCAGAGCGCTAGCTACTCGGCCATTCTGGCTCCAGTGGTACTCCTTTAAAAATGCAAACCGTAGCGAAGACAGTGCTTTTCTTTAACAGAGACTTATCATCACTGAGGTTTCTAAAAAGCTATCTTGGATGCACAATGAAAGAAGATCTCGCAGAAGCTATTCTGTTTTGAAGGACAAATAAAATTTATTTCATTACAAACATAACAGGGCGAATCCCGGTGGTGCCATGGATATTTGTAGTGGTTCAGAATCCACTTAAAAACCGTAAGTAACGGTCTAATAGGATCGTAGAGTATTGCTGGGGTAGTGTTACTCGCGTCCGTAGCTTATCTTCAAGCTACACGTGCCCCCTGATTAGTGCTAATTGAGTAACAGCGGTGCAGCCCTTGCTCGTGGCATAAAGATTAACTGTGTCTGTATTTCCAGCTGTATTAGAACAACAACAAACATAACATCTTTTGCTTGTCTTCAGCTATTCTATAATACTTTGGTACTTGATCACTGGGTACTGTTTTAAGATATATGTATTTTTTGTAGGCAAATTCAGAGTAAAGGAATGTCTTTTAAGTGAACATGTATATAAGGCTTTGTGATCCAAAAGCGGCTTTTATAGATATACGAGTTCATTTGAATTCATTTCGCAAAATCTTCTAAATCCATTAAAGATAATATATATAATTATGGCAAATAGTCGGGATTCGGCAGTCGGGTGTAAAATATCCGACTCAGCAGTCGGAAATTAACCCCGTAGCTCACAACTAAAACAGTCAAATTACTTTTTAGTCTGAACGTACATAATGCTACTTAACTGTAAAAAAAAAAAAATTGTGTTAGTTTTTTTTTTTTTTTTTTTTTGATTGTGTAGAAATTGTAATTTACAAATTACTAAATGTGAACTCTCTAAATTCAAGAGAACCCTGGTGGTGGCATAGATGTTTGCGAGTGGTTCGAAATCCACGTTAAACTGTAAATCCCGGTCTGTTTAGCCTAAAATGGGCAAAAGATGGCCGTAGAGCGACTAACCAAACAAACTAAATTCAAGAACCACTTGAGCACCTAAGAGTTCTTTACGTTAGGATTTTTATTCGCGTTCTTGATCCACAATTTGCTCTTGTTATTTTTATTTACAGTTTAATGTTTATTTAAACATCTTCAATTTATTTATCGATAGAGTTAAATTTCTTTAACCTTCCCCCAAATCACAAGATTTAGGCATATTCGCGATACTTAGTTTTTCTTAATACACAAGCATATTAACAAATGTATTTTTCTCATCAATTAAATAGCTTTAAATACATGTGATAATAAAAACTGTTAGTTTAAATTACACAGATGCCCATATATATATATATATATATGTATATATATATGTATATATATATGTATATATGTATATATATATGTGTATATATATGTGTATATATATTTGCAAGACTAACTGCAAAGCAATTAAGTTTTTTGAGTTTAAGTGTTTTAATCTCATAAGCAAAATAATTTTCCTGTTTTATATACAGTGAGCCACAAAATTGAGTATACAGCTCTAAAACTTTTAGACTTCTTCCAATTACAAATTAACTATCGATTTAAATAGATAAATTTTTTTATTCTATATACTTTAACCTCTGCTTTACCATCCTGTAATAATACAATTCTATAGTTAACTTATTTGTTACGAAAAAAGTTAAGCGATTCGAAGAAAAGATAGAAAACCATGCCACAAAATTGAGTATACACTTCTTATATTTGTAAATTATGCCACCACTTTTTTTAGTTTCAAATTTTCTTTAAAGCGTTTCAGGAGTAGCTGCTGCTTATAACATTATTAATGGCCTGGCGTCCCTGACTTCTCCCGTTATTCCGTAATGACTCAGTTGGTTTCTGGTCTTCGCATATGCTACTGGAATGCATGTAACTTATATTATAAAATGCTCGGTTTTACTGAATTTACTAATAACTATAATCCAGATCTGGTACTGCTTCAGGAAACTCACCTTGAAACCTCACAAACACCTTTCTTAATGGGATACACTTTCTACAGAAATGATGGTCCTCAGGATCCAGTCTCTGGTGGTACGGGTATTTTAGTTAAAAATTCTCTTCCGCACACTCATACTGCTACTCCGCATCTAATTGGCATAAAATCCACAATTGTTTCACTCACCTTTTCTAATTTCCCATCCTTAACTATTGCCTCCGTTTATGTGCCTAATGGTATTGCATCCGTTAATTTCAATAGTGATCTGAATACTCTCTTTTCTTTAAACAATAGTGTAATCTTGGCGGGAGATTTTAATGCTCACAACACTGCATGGGGTTGTCACTACAACAATAACACCGGCAGCGCTCTACTTAATTATGCTACTAATTTTAATGTTGAAATTCTAGCACCTAATACTCCGACCAGAATCGGTACTAACTCCTCTTCAATAATTGACCTTGTGGTCACTAACAACTTTCACTTTAATTATTCAATCTCTTCCCTTGATGAATTATCCTCAGATCATAAGCCTGTCATCATTGACTATAAATTTACTTATCCTAATCTCACTATAAATCCCAAGCTAACCGCTAACTGGTCTCTTTTTTCATCCTATCTTGACAATAACTTTAATTACTCTCCTATTCACCTAGCAAGTCCTGAAGAGATAGAGAATGCTATCTCGGAACTCACTAACAAACTAACTCATACTCACAAGATTGCCTCCAAGCCAATTAATACTAACAACCGTACTTATCTTCCACCATATATTAAAAGACTCATTACTAATCGCAATAATGCTCGAAAACTCTGGCAAATCTATAGAGATCCTGTGAGTAAAAACAACTACAATCATCATCAAAACATCTTCCGTAGGGCTATCCTAAAATATAAGAATGAATGCTGGGACAGAAGGTTAAAAACGGTGAATGCAGAGGACGGAACACTCTGGAATCTAACACGATCTTTCAGAAGGAAGCGGTCCACAATTGCGTCTCTGACTAATAATCAAACGACTGTCACCTCCAACGTTGACAAAGCAGAGGTTCTTGCAGACACTTTAAAAGACCAATTTACTGAAAACGATACTAAGAATCTTAATACCTCTAATGAAGTTCAAAATACTATTTCTTCCTTCTTAGCGCAAAATAAGGATGCTGACAATATCCCAGCTACTAAAGCTTCTTTTATTATCGAATGTATTTCTTCTCTTAAAATTAACAAAACCCCAGGTATTGATTCAATCACTAATAAAATGTTCAAAAACTTGCCTTTCAAATTCATTCTCCAAATTTGTAAAATTACTGATGCCATTTTGAATACTAACTATTTTCCTCAGTGTTGGAAGACTGCTTGCATTCTTCCGATACGCAAACCTGGAAAAGACCCTACTTCTCCTAATAGCTACCGTCCCATCTCTCTGCTTTCTTCTCTCAGTAAAATAATTGAACGTGTAATTGCTAATATTCTGAATGAAAACTCTACTAATCTTAATATACTAATCCCTCAACAATTTGGATTTACTAAAAATCTTTGCACCACCCACCAACTGTATAATATTACCGAAACCATATCTGAAGGATTTTCCTGGAAACGAGATACTGCTGCTATTTTTCTGGATGTCGCTAAAGCATTCGACAGAGTGTGGATCGACGGGTTGATTTATAAAATGATTAAGTTTAATTATCCTTCTTTTTTAATTCATACCATCAGAAACTATCTAACGAAAAGAAATTTTGTTGTATCTGTTGGAAATACTGACTCCAAAGTCTGTAATATTCTTGCTGGGGTACCTCAGGGCTCGATCTTGGGACCATTTCTTTATAACATTTATATTAATGACATTCCTCAAGATCACAAAATTATTTTAGCTCTCTACGCAGATGATACAGCTTTAATTACTCAGGGGCGGCGCACACACATTATACAGAAAAATCTACAAAATTATATCTATAAACTTGAAAATTGGCTTAACAATTGGAAGATTAAACTTAACGTCACGAAGACTGAAGCAGTACTATTTACCAGGAAAAATAAATTTAATACTCCTAACATAACCATTTATAATACTAACATTTCCTGGTCTAAAGAAGCAAAATACTTAGGTGTGATATTAGATAAGAATCTTAACTATTGCTCTCACATTAAATACCTTCGCAATAAATTTAATAACCAATTAAGAAATTTCTTTCCTTTAATACGTAGAAACTCCTCACTAACAATTGAACTTAAAAAGCTAAGCTACCTTTCTTACCTCAGACCCATTATAGCATATGCGAGTCCAGTTTGGGGCTCTACTTCTAAAGCAAACATCACAATTCTCGAAAGACTGCAAAACAAAATTATCCGAATGATCACGGATTCGCCTTGGTTCTTCAGAAATGCGGAAATACGATATGCCATCTCTATCCCCAGTTTTGTTGAATATGTTGAAAAACTAGCGATTAATTTTTATAATAATCTCTCCAACTCTAACAATCTTGTATTACAAGATCTTCAAAATTACAGCTATGATATTTCTCTTCCCAAAACCGCAAAAGACCGCGATCTGTTTTAAATATCAATAGTTAAAATCACTATTTCCTCTTTCTGAAGGACCAATGCTTACCTCTATACTGCAATGATGACTGATTTTCATTACGGCGGTGCTCAGTTTTTTATTAACTTTTCTTTTTTACTACAGTATGCTTTCATTTTGTAATTTTAATTCCTATCCTTTTTTTTTTTTTTTAATCAGTTTATTTGTAATTTTTATTCAATTATCTACTTTTTCTATAAATGTAACATTTTTTCACACTGGCAATGGGCTTAGACCAATCGACAAGAACCCTATTTTTTCAAGGATGGAGGTTTATGGTCGCTGCGCGACCAATGCACTCCGAAAATCTACAACGAATAGTTGCTGCTTATAACACGTGCTATTGCACTTCAACGCTTTTAAATAGTATTTTTTCTCATTAAAAATCATAAAATGAGCTCTCGTAGAGAAACTACTGAATCTGAGCGTTTATTGGTTGTAAAATGGTTGAAAGAGGGCGAATCTCTTCGACAAATCGCTTCGTTGATTGGTGAACTCATGGTTGTGTCCAAAAAATACTACAGAAGTATAAAAAACTGGATCTGTGGCCAATATTCCTGGAAGAGGACGTAAAGAAATACTGAGTACTACTGCGAAGAGGAAGATCATTCACTCAGTAAAGAAAGATCCGAGGGTGAGTGCCTCTAAACTAGCTTTATCGATGTCCTCTACAATTGGGAAAAAGATCTCAGTTGAAACAATTCGACGTACCCTTCACCAATATGGGTTTCATGGCCGTACACCAATACGAAAGTCACTCATCAAGTATGTGAATAGACAAAAGAGAGTAATTTTCGCCAAAGAACATCGTTTAAACCCTATTTCTTTCTTTAACACTGTAATATTTTCTGATGAAAGTAAGCGATGGACGATTTAAAATATGGAGAGAAGCTGGGAAAGCACTGGCACCTAAAAACACCATTAAGAACGTCAAGTTCGGAGGTGGATCTGTCCTCGTTTGGGGTTGTATGTCGGCTGGAGGAGTTTGAGAGCTTGCTTTTATTCATGGTATTATGGACAAACATGTATATTTGGAGATTTTAAAGGATAACTTGAAAAAAGTGTCAGTAAGTTGGGGCTTGGGTCAAGCTTCATATTCCAGCAGGACAACGACCCCAAGCATACAGCGAAGATTGTGCAGTTATACTTGCTGTACCATTGCAAGAAGCAATTACACACTCCAGCCCAATCTCCAGACCTAAACGTCATCCAAAATTTGTGGTCGCAATTAGAGAAAGCTGTACATGAGCACGAAATCACAAGTAAGGAAGTTCTCAAGAAGGTTCTGAGAGAAGAATGGGCTAAAATTTCTGTTGAAACCACTAAAACACTAGTAGAATCTATGTCCAGAAGATTACAAGCTGTAATTCAAGCAAAAGGTTATGCAACAAAATATTAATTTTTACGTTAAAAGGAAATTAATAAAGGTGTATACTTATTTTTGTGGTGTTGTTTTTCCTCTCGTCTCAGATCTTTTATTTTTTTTCGTAAAAAATAAATAAACGTAACAATTTTATATGTATAGTACGGTAAAGCATAGACTAAAGTATATAAGGTAAAAAATCCAATCATCTTAAACCAATATTTAATTTGTAATTGCAAAAAGTCTCTGAGGTGTATACTCAATTTTGTGGCCCACTGTATACTTATAGACCGAATATGTTTTCAATTCAAATGAAATCTTCGCTTAAATAACTGAAAAGTAACATTATGCAAAAAATTTTAGAAGTTTTTTTTTAGTTCAAATTTTAGAAAAATAGGATTTCTTAAACAGGAATTAACTCATTTTATATGTATAAAAACAATTTTATTTAGCTACTCATTCTGATTTCACAGCAGAGTTCTTTTAATTAGATTCACGTTTCAAAAAGTGTTCCAAATCTAAGTTACAATTTATTGCACATTGGTAGGGAGAGTAGGTCTGGCGTGTTGAACGCAATGAAATAAATAAAAAAATAAAACTTTTTTTTCTTATCGCTTTTTTCCGTCTTTATCAGAGATTCCTTGCCTTTTTGGAACCGTGCAATGTGGCGCGAACGTTTCGAATTCCTTCGCGATCTCCCAATACAAAAATCATTCTCAAAAGATCTCTAACGCCATTACTTTCTCGTTCTTTTTTGGATTCTTTTTTGCTCTTTTTACTAATGTCATCGGAGATTTCCTGTTTTGTGGCAGTAGAAGTACACTTAGAATCATCCACTTCATTTTCTTCGAGTGGAAGAGTGATTTCGTCTTCGGAAGAATCTTCCGAGATCTTCATGCTAAGCGCCCTTTTCAACTCCTTCGTCATTTCCTCACACAATAGATCGTGCTCTCTGCTGTCTGTAGACCCACCTAGAAACGCCGCCGGGGATAGTATGTCGCCACTTTGTTCGGCTAAATGAGAAATTGGGTTTGGGTAGTTCGTATCTGCAAATGTTCTTTCATCAGATTTCGGAATCAACTTGCAATAGCACACCGTATTTTCTTCTATTTCATCCTTGAGAACTTCATCCGATTCCCGAATCTTCAATCGAGTTTCTTCAAATTCACCTTTGAAAATTTCTTTAGGTTCTGGAATCAACTTGCAATCGTGTACCGTAGTTTCTTCTGTTTCATCCTTGAGAACTTCGCCCGATTTCCGAATCTTCAATCGAGTTTCTTCAAATTCCTCTTTGGAAACTTCTTTAAATTCTCGAATCAACTTGCAATCGCGTACCGTAGTTTCTTCTATTTCATTCGATTTCCGATTCTTCAATCGAGTTGCTTCAAATTCATCTTTGAAAACTTCTTTAAATTCTCGAATCAACTTGCGATCGCGTAACGCACTTTCTTCTATTTCATTCTTGCGAACCTCCTTTGAAGCAGGATTAAAAAAGCGTTTGAGTTTTGTTATTAAATTCGCCATCTCAAAACCCGATGGAAGACAAACGAGTGATTGGTATTGTCTCGGAGGTTTCCGAAGAAGGAATTTGACCCACTGTTTTGTCAAAGTTTTGTGGGCATCGTATCGCACTTCTTTTAAAAAATTGCAGAAGTGCGTAGTGCTCTGTAGTAGTTCAGGAAGAAAAGAAAAATTCGTTACCTCCTGGTCTAGAAGAAAAACATACTTGTCTATCACTTAATAAGGTTTTGTGTACGACGAGGCTACCTTCCTCAATTGTTTCCATCCTCCTTGGCTGTAAAATTCGTCGCCATATCGATCGAAATACATCGCCCAGCACACATGACCGTACTTTAAAAGGGTTTCAGAGCGATATGTTTTATTTTTAAAGCAGTAATTGCACAGATTTATGACGAACGCGCACGTTGTGAATATTCGATCAAAGATTGTGAAATATCCAAACCTCGACCACATTGAACGGAGACATAATTTTGGAAGTCTGATAAACAACAAGAGAATTCATTGTAAGTTGTCCGTATACTTTCGTAGTGAAGGTTGTGATACATAATTGCCATGGTGTCGACAGCCACATTATATCGCCTATCGTACAAGTAACAGCGATCCGGATCTGAAGACTGGTCCAGTTCATTTTAGTAAACCTCATCGAGATCGCACTCATATTCGAATAGTTCGTATTGCTTCCAATGAGACAGAAACACTTTGTAGGCAAAAAACTCAATCTTAAAATCCAAAGCCATTCTGGGATCCACTGCTCAACACAGCACAGAAATCGGTGGAGTAATCAGCGTCTGAACTGACTTGCTCTCCGTTTGACTGCTTCATTTCATTTCACCTCGGTGTTTTTTTTTTTTTGTTCTAATGCAGCTGGCTAACACTGAGACAGTTGTCTTGGATGCCTTAAGGCAAGCGCTGCACCGATGTTACTCATTTAGCACTACCCAGGACGTGCGTGTAGCTTGAAGATAAGCTACAGAGGCAGAGTAACACTACTCCCGCAACTCTCTAGGATCCGGTTAGACCGGGATCTACGATTTAAAGTGAATTCGGAACCACTACAAACATCCATGTAGACTCGAACCCGAAACCTGTGGTACCGAGCGCTACCTACTCGGCCATTCAGGCCCTTCTTCGGTGGTGGTTTGGCCATCGAGTAAATGAAAATAAAACCTCAAGTTCAGAAAAATGAATTTGTGGTACATGTTGTAGTTCGACAAGCGATAGCGTGGAAAGGTAAATATCCGTTTATAAAGCGGAAACGGATGAATCGATTAATTGTTAGGGGTGATAATCAGATATACTACAGTGTCCAAAAAGTGAGACTGAATTTTCAATTTAAAATTCCCGGGGCTTATGGAATTTCAATTTTTTTTTCTTTTTTATGTTGGTGGTACTGACCTTGACATCTGTGTGAAATTTCACGTCAAAATATTCATTAGTGTAGCAATGAAATATTCATTAGTGCACAATGAATATTAACTCACACTGCATTTATTCTTCGTGACCTTTACGCCAAAAATGAAACCCATACCGTTCCACACACCCCGTAATCACATCGTGCGACTTCTGACTATTCCCTAAACTCAAAAAACCACTCCGGGGACACCGTTTTGAGTCGATTGAAGAGATTCAACGTGAATCGCCCCGCGCTTCAAAGGCCATCCCTGCCGATGACTTTTTAGCATCCATTGAGAATTGGGAAAAGAGTCGGCATAAGTGCATTGTGTCCGGAGGGGATTACTTTGAAGGCGACGAAATAAATTTGGAAGAATAAATAAAGAGTTTTTGAAAAAAATAAAATAATTGGTCTTACTTTTTGGGCACAGTAGTAACCGGTTTTTGGATTGGTTTGTCGCTCTACAGTCATTTTGTGCACACTTCGGGCTAATTAGACAAGGACCTACAGTTTAACGTGGATTCCGAACCACCCACAAATATCCAGGCTACCTGCCAGGATTGGATATAAGCGGTCAAAGCTATTTTGAAAAAAAGTTAAATAATTCTTTTCGGGATTTTTTTTCTCATCAAATTTTTCTTTTGATATGAAATAATATCAATGATTAAAAATTAAAAATATTTTAAATGCTATTAAAATCCCTCCGAAATGACTTTTCTTCCCCGCTCCTTATGTCCCCTTTCTTGAATCTGTTCGACTCGCCACTTGGTTTGTGAATTTTATCTAAAATTTTTCGATTTAGGAGTATGCTGAAATTGTAAACATTAGGTTTGATCAGTCCCTGACCCCCCAAAAAAAAGGTTAAAGGCGAGGATTATACTCATTTCCTACTTGACAAAGAAGAAATTTCCCGCGAATTCTTTAAAAAAAGGGCATCTTCTTGATATGAACCAAACTTTCCGAGTGATCTATATTTTGAAATCCGTAGAAAAATATGTAACAATTAAAAAAAAAAACGTAATTAAAAGAGATAATGCTTTTTAAATAGTTCTTTTAATGGAAAAAGGTCAGTTGAATGAGGAAAGTTGGTGTAAAAAATGCATTATTATATCTGAAAGAACACTAAAAGCAGATGGATGTTTTCAGAAGATTTCATTGCATTTATAAAACTGTTCACTTTGACAATAACGAAACTTACAATATGAGTTTAGGCACACTTACAGTAGAGATTTACACACGAAAGCTATAGTTGCACTACAACTGTAACATGTCCGCCATTAGCGCAATTCTAAAACTATATAACATGCATGCAATTGCAATTTATTTAATGATTTTCTCTGAAACTCAATTATGTTGTTCTAATACAGCTGACAATACAGAGATAGTTAATCTTTATGCCATAAGCAAGGGCTTCACCGCTGTTACTCATTTATCACTACCCAGGAGGAGCACGTGTAGCTTGAAGATATGCTATGAACGCGAGTCATACTACCCCCACAGCGCTCTACGATCCTATTAGACCGGGACCTACGGCTTAAAGTGGATTCCGAACCACTACAAACATCCATGGCACCGCCGGCACTCGAACCCGAAACATGAGGTACCGAACGACAGAGCTCGACTCCTTTTCTCAGGCTGAAACTCCTTTTGTTTTATTCTAATTCATAGCTGTGATCCGAATAAGCAATTCTCTTGTCACAACAAAGATTGATAAAAATGAATATTATGGAAAAGTGACCCATTTAATAATTGAGATTTAGGGGCATCAGACCGAAAACTGGTAAAACAGACCATGCTTTACCAGTTGAGCACGACCTAGGAGTTGAACGAACAGACGGTTTCACAACTGATTTTAGTAAGAAGCTTTCAAACGACTAGAATTTTTTTTAACCACACTATCCTTCACTATAGTGTATAGCTAATCTGAAAAGATGCTCTTTATCAGAACTTTCAAAACAATGTTTTTTTTTAACTGCGACTCAATTTCATTTTAAAAGAAAAAACTCAAAACTCAGATTTAACTCAAGAATATATATATTTTATACATTGGTGAGCGTCTTATACCACTCATATATACTACGAACAGCCCATGGGTGATGAAGCGAGGACACTGTCTTCCAGAAAGACTCCCCATTTCCCCACTCTCCAAATTGCATGACTTACAGGAAAAAACCAAGAAACCTTCAAGTAGACATCCCGCTTAACGACGAGAGATGCTTACAGATGCTGTCTAAATCTCATCGTTTATGAAAATAATGACTGCATGAGACGCCACAAATGGACTCAAACTCAAGTCTTCCTACATGTAAATTATGTTTATAATCAGGCCCACGGATACTTACCCTTTACAAGGATAGAATACATTAAAAATAATGCTGTCCGTCATAAAATTGCCGATTTTGTAGATTTCAAGGACAAATGTTCATTTAGCTTAACCGTACACTGTAGGTAGGAG
>BPLQ01012935.1:0-145782 GCA_021605075.1 Caerostris darwini | reverse complement strand
ATAAGAAAACAGTCCTCAGACACTATTTTCAGAAAAGTGAAACAATAATCAGAATTATGTTATTGAAACTCGCATTAGACTGTCTTAAAAATTAATTAAAAAGTAATTTAAATTAATTAAAAAATTATCTTATTTACTGAAATAATTGTTAAAATATCATGTTTCATTGATTTCATTAAGGGATCTATCAGAAGGATATTTATTAGTGGAAGTAGGTCCACATGGATATGTTATGTTTTTTTTCGAAACTTTTTTTTAATGATTTATTTTAGATATTAAGTAATTTTCAATATTGCTCCTAAATTTCTCTTGCTTAATGATTTACTGCGGCCTAAGGGTCAATTGGTTAGCACTCTGGCCTTTGGTACCACAGGCTTCAGGTTCAAATCATGTTTGCTGGTTGTACGTAAACAGCACACAGTGTTCGTCACTGAGATCTTTGCGATTTTCATGAAATAAGTGTGAACGTAGAAAATGTATTTTTAGAGACATGTTGTATTCCAGAACTTAGTTAAAAGAGTTCTGAAGCTAGTTATCTGTAACTCTCAGCTTTTCTATTGCCAAAAAATTCTGTTATGCTCTTTTTTACACTTCCATGCAGCTTTTTTAACATCATTAAAACCTTCCTCATAATCATGGTCCTTCATAAGTTCCCATATGTGTGGTCCTACAAATATACCCTCTTTTATTTGAGCCTCACTGATCCTAAGGAATTTGTTCTTCAAAGACAGGAAACCTGGAGTACTTTTATCCATCGCCTTATCATAATATTTTATTAATCCGAGTTTATTGGGAAAGTTGAATGATTTATAAGTGGTTGAGAGCTTACATTTTTTCGTCAGATAGATTTCTTTTAGGCCATTGCTTCTTAATAAAATGATTTTTTTGCAATCGCTGCTATTCCACTCGTATAGGAAACAACAAAATTTAGTATTTTCTTCTTGGTAGCCTAACAAAAGTGTCATAACTTTCAGATAGCCGCTTACTGTTGTGCCCGAAAAATAAGAACAATTTTCAATTTAAAATTACCCGGGCTTATGGAATTTCAATTTTTTTTTGTGTTTTAGGTTGTTGGCACTGTCCTTGACATCTCTGTCAAATTTGACTTCAAAATATTCATTAGTCTTTGAGTTACATTTGCATTTGTGAAACGCTAAAACAGATTTCGGCGAGTTTTGAAATGTCTGAATTAATTTAGCAAGGAACTTGCATTATATTTTTTTGCAGAAACCTATATAATGTTGCATCAGGCATTCAGTGAATAGTCCTATATCGGAAAGAAATATTTACATGCGGTATAAACAGTTCAATGAAGGCAGAGAACGCGTTGAAGACGATGAGGCCTCTGGTCAACCATCAACTTCAACAGACGAAGCTCACGTACAAAAAATTAAAGATTTGGTTTTAATTAAATTGGTTTTAATTAATTGGTTTTAATTAAATTGGTTTTAATTAATTGGTCTTAATTAAATTGGTTTTAATTAATTGGTTTTAATTAATTTGGTTAAAATTAAAGATTTGATTTACAATTAGAAACCTTGCTGCTGATGCAATTTCAAAAGGATCGGTCAATTCCATTTTCGTCCAAATATCGATTGATACAAAAACACTGAATGCCCCAGCTCACACTACATTGATTCTTCGTGACTTTTTCGCAAAAAATGAAACCCATATTGCCCATATCCACAACCACCGTATTCACACCGTGTGACTTCTGGTGTGTCACCGTGGGACTTTATTCCCTAAACTCAAAAGACCACTCCGGGGACACCGTTTTGAGACGATTGATGAGATTCAATGTGAATCGCCGCGTGCTTTAAAGGCCATCCCTGTCGATGACTTTTTAGCATGCATTGAGGATTGGAAAAAAAGTTGGCATAAGTGCATAGTGTCCAGAGGGGATTACTTTGAAGGCGATGAAATAAATTTGGAAGAAAAAATAAAGAGTTTTTGAAAGAAAAATTATTGGTCTTACTTTTTGGGCACTGTAGTATGTTCTAAGAATGCTATTGGTATTGGTATTTGCGATGACAAAACATTGATATTATCATTTGTCTTTTTCATATGGGCTGCATAGGAATCCAAGTTTCTTATTTCCAATTCAAAAAGACACAGCTTTTAAACAACATTTAGAGAAATCTATAAAACACACACAACCTTAGGATCATGACATTCTTGGACAAATTCAGATCACAAGCTAATCCAATGAGTTCAGACTGATTGATTCTTCTGGTTCTGTAGACGTTCCACTAAAGCTGGGTCTTCAATGCAGTTTTTTTTCTGTACATAATTAAAAATTGGGAGAAAGGCAATTTTTATAAAACAAATATAACAGTCCGTGAAATGGTTATTTGGAATTGCAAACGTCATATGTCGTGACATTCCGTTAAACCAACCCCTAAGTAATGTTGCACAAGACGTACAGAAAATATGAGAGGCCGAACCTTTGTTCCAAATCACATATTTGACATCCGACATAAAATTAATGTACCTTTTTTACTAAGGGAACATTATTTCTCCCTTAGGTAATGGCAATTATCCCTTATTCCTTAGGTAATTAGTATGCGGTATCCTTTAGATAATTCAATGGTAATTCATCACACACATAATTGAAGTTGTGTGGATGTTTTTCACAATTTCAGGGAATTGTAAAGATATTTATTCGAACAAAAATAAACACAACGCAAAGTAAAGAAAGTTCCCTATATAGTAATCAATGCTTTTCTAATTCTACTACAAGTATTTTGGTAAATGTCAATCTGCTGCACGTTCTTCTACAGGTCCAAACTCAAAGAAGTGACTCGTGTAAATGACTTACAGTGATCAAGTTCGCTAGACTTGTTTTGACAGGTCTGGTGTATATTTGACATCTTTATTGGGATTTATATTAGCATATATAGTTGCCGACAATTTTTTTAATAAAATTGCAAGCAAGTAGATTTACATCAAATAATATACTTCGTTATCTCTGGCATATATATTTTTTAATATATGTAAAATTACAAAAGAACTGCCAACGGCCGTACCATGCTGAATATACCGGTTCTCGTTAGATCACCGAAGTTAAGCATCATTGGGCGCGGTCAGTACTTGGGTGGGTGAACAACACCGCGTGCCGTTGGCAAATTTGGGGGACCTGAATGGCCGAGTGTCTGGCGCTCTGGCGCTCGGTACCACAGGTTTCGGGTTCGAATCCCGGCGGTGCCATGGATGTTTGTAGTGGTTCGGAATCCACTTTAAGCCGTAGGTCCCGGCCTTCTATGACTGTAAGAGCGCCACGGAGCAAAAGTCAGGCTTCTACGTACGGGTGCTCCATCGCAACAGAAGCTGCTTCCGTCCCCTTCAATCATGAGTCCATATGGGCTTGTGGGCTTGGCCAGCCAAGTGGGATAAGAAACAACAACAACAACAAAAGAATTGATCCCAGTGGACAACATTTGTGCTTATATTAGGCTTCAGCGTAACAAAGTACTCAAAATACTGCTACAGTTATATATTTAATAAAATTACTGTTGTATGGGGTAATTGAACAAAGAATCTTAGGTAAACCTTTTAATTAGATGAGTATTTCTATCTTTGAAGAATATTTAAGATATACTTAAGAAGCAATTTATGCTGAAATATATAATTATATATGTTTCAATTTTAATAAGATTTAAAATATATTCTAACAGGATTAAAAGTTTTCCGTAGAAATTATATTGTAATAATGTTAAAGTTAACTATTAAAATTAATTGCGTTCAACATGAATATTTTACAAAAAAATTGAGAAACAGTGGTATGAAATAAATCTTTCATTTTCTCGGAATTCTCATTCAATAAAAACTACTACTTATAAAATTTATATTATATTTATTAATTTATAATTATTTATGTAATATGTCTACATATATATTTAATAAACTACCATATATTTAACAAGCTTCAAATAATATGTTGCTAGTTTGCATTATGTAAATAGTTACTAGTTACTAAAATTTGTTTGTTCTCGTGTTAGTATCCTATTAGTAGATTCATATTTTTTATCAAAATTTGCTTCTCAGTTGAAACGATGGACAATTTTTTTGGGAAGAAAACTTATAATTTCTGACAATGTGAAATAATGGTATTTGGATATTAAATGTATTAAGTATATAGATTTTAAAAGTATTTTTATTGAAACTGACTAAAAGTATGAATTTGATTTTTAATTTATTGTACAAAGTGATGATATCATATAATAAATAATTTATTTTGAGTATCAATAATTAATCATAAATGACTTGCTTTGACATCAACGCAAAAGTTTCATAGACACTGAAACAATTTACACTCATGTCCATAAATTAAGGATAATTCAGAACCACACAGAAATTGAACTCTAAAATAAAAATTTCACCTGTAGAATTATCAGACACATCTTGAAGAAGAATATGCAAATTACAGGAAACCACCAGATGGCGCGGATAGTACGTCACAATGAAGACAGTGTAAGAGAGGGGTATATAAGGAACGGTGGCAAAGAAGTAAAATTGTTCACAAGCGCTTTAAAAGCCTTTCACTGCAATAACCGCATAATTACGGCGCAAAGGAAGCATTTGGAGGACTTTTTACGAGGTAGAATTATCGGACGACTGGAATGTGGACGTACCCAGCTGGAAGTATCCGAAGAACTTGGAATCGCCCAGAGTGTCATCTCCAGACTTTGGCAACGATTCCAAGATAATGGTAATGTGAGTAGATGTTACAGCACAGGTCGCCCCCGAGTTACAACGCCGAATGAGGACAGGTATTTAGCAGTTACTGCCAAAAGAAACAGACGGAGCATAGCATCAGACCTGTCTCGTCAGCTCTCTTCAGCTACCGGTACGACAGTTTCAAGGCAGACCGTGTACAGACGCTTAGGGCACATTGGTCTATATGCTCGTAGGCTTGTCAGATGTGTTCCACTCACCGGAACTCACTGTCGCCTGCGATTAACCCTGGAGTAGAGAGCATGCATTGTGGACACCGCAACAGTGGTCATTGCTTGATGAGTGGTGTAATATTCCCCAAAATCAGATTGACAATTTGATACTCAGCATGCCTAGGCGTTGTAAGGCCTGTATTGCATCGTCCGGGAGTCGTACTCCATATTAACCATCATACTAACCATGTTATACTGTTTTTTGTAAATAGGTTCTTTTTTGAAATTTGCTCCAGGGAGTAAAAACCGCAATTTTTATTAATTATGTCAAACATATAGCATCTTTTTTGCTCTGTACCTTTTGTTTAATAAATAGAGTTTACAAATAAGTCAAATTTGTTTTGCTTCTGTCTCTTTCTTTGCCTGAACTTCATTATCCTTAATTTATAGACAGTGTATTTATCTGATCCTCTTTGAAAACCATTTATAATATATATATATTTTTTTACAATGGTTGATTAAAATTGTCACTACAGGCATTGTTACTCATATAAGAACTGATGAAATAATTTACATACAAATTTGGCAATGTCCCGATCTATTATATCCAACTATGATTTCAAAAGACCTCTCTATATTTACATCCTTCAGAAGCTTTTAGTGGCCTGATGGCCAATTGGCTACTGCACTGGCCGTTGCGGTACCACAGGCTTCAGGTGCGAACCATGGCGATGGCATGGATGTTTGTGAGTGATTCGGAATCCACGTTAAATCCTTCTTTCGTCGAATATATAGTGCGCTTTCATCATTGAAGCGTTTTCACGTGGGCCAAAATAAATAAACAAGAAACGTTATCCCATTCAATAGCCTAAAGAATGTATCAAAGTTTGAAAATTCTAGGCATAAATGAAGAATGAAGCATTCTAAATTCTATAAGTAACGTTATCGCATATAATACCCAAAAGAAAATATCAAAGTTTGAATATTCTAGGCATAAATGAAGAATGAAGTATTCCAAATTTTACAAGAATCCCTATCACATTCAATAGCAAAGTGAATATATCAAAGTTTGAAAATTCTAGGCATAAATAAAGAATAAAGTATTCGAAATACAATAAGATGCATTATACAGCTCAATAGGCATGGCAAAATGCCAAAAGAGATAAATAAGAAACTTCAAGAAGGAGGAATTGATGATTGCACTACGAGCACTCATAGCCATTGGAAATACAAATGTTTAAAATCCCAATCCAAAACATGAAAAATGATTCAAAACCACACTGCAAAACACTTCAAGCAAAAGCGAAATTCTCCAGAAAATTCCTGAAGATTAAGGTTGTTCATGAATCATTTCAAGAGTTAAGGGGCCTAAACTGCCATTTTTCCGCCAAAATTTGCAAATTTGTAATATATCACTTTAATTTGCTTGCTGCACTTTTTGAGTTGTGCCACGAATACCTAACCAGTACAACATCATGCTCACACACGATAATAGAAAGTTTTTGCATACCGTATTTTGGACGTCCGTTAGCTTTTTCTCCCTAGCGCGCATGCTCATAGGAAACATTATTACAGATACGCATGCGCAATTTCCTATGAGCATGCGCGCTAGGGAGAAAAAGCTAACGGACGTCCAAAATACGGTATGCAAAAACTCTCTAATAAATAATTTATAAAAATAAAATTATTGTAGAGCCGCTGTAATGGAAGAAAGAATCTTAGGTAAATCTTTTAATTATGTGAGTGTTTCTATTTTTGAAGAACATTTAAGATTAGCATAATAAACAATTTATATTAAAAGATCTAATGGTATGCGCTTAAATTTTAATAAAATTAAAAATATATTTTATCAGGATTGAAAGTCATCAACAAAATTAATATAGTGAAATTTTAAAGTTTAGTATTTAAATTAATTACGTTATCAGCATGATTATTTTAGAAAACTTGAGATACAGTGGCATAAAATAAATGTTCAATTTTCTTGGAATTCTATTTCGATATAAGATTTCAGACATATTTATTAAGACTAAGCTTTAAAGAATATTTTACTAGTTGGTATTTTGTGAATAGTTACTAAAATTTGTTTTATCTCCTATTAGTAGATACAAATATTTATCAAAATTTGATTATTGGTGCGGTAAAATTCTGAAGTATAAGGTTTTCAAAAGTATTTCTATTAAAGCTGACTTATAAATTTAAAAGTATGAAGTTGATTTTTAATATGCTGTAGAAAGTGATAATAACATATAACAAGTAATATAAAAAAAAAAAATTAAAGTCAATTCCTACTTTTTTCCCACTATATTGCAGAAAGTCTTTAATAAATAATTTTCATTCATTTTTTTTAAGTTTAACTGGTGCCATCTATTGGCAGATATATGCAACTTAAATCTAAAAAAAAACTAAAACTAATTAATTAAATTTAATTACTGAATTAATATTTGAAAAAACTGTATTAACAATTAGTGTCATCCCCTACAAGTTAAAAAAATGTATTTGAACTTGAATTTATGAATAAAAAGTATTTTATGAACGATTGAAAATTTGAACAAGATATATATAGGGAGAGTGTGAGCTAATAGAAGGAATTGAATAAATAATTTATTTTCAATAGCAATATCTTACCATAAATGACGTGCTTTGACATCAACGCGAAATTTTCGTAGGCTCTGAAATAAATTATTTATCTGATTCTTTTTGAAAACCACTTATGATATTTTTTTTTACAATGGCAGATTAAAAATGCCATTACAGGCAATGTTATTTGCATTTAAGAACTGATGAAATAATTTACATACACATTTGGCAATATCCCGATCTATTATATCCATTCCCTGATTCCGCCTTCAACTTTGATTTCAAACGACTTCTCTACTTCTCGACCTGATGGCCTATTGGCTAGAGTGCTGTCCGTTGGTTATTTGCATTTAAGAACTGGTGAAATAATTGGCATGTACATTTGGTGATGCCAGACATTCCATGATTTCGCCTTCAACTATGATTTCAAACGACTTCTCTACATTTGCACCTTTCAGATGCCTTTAGTAACCTGATGGCCAATTGGCTAGAGTGCTGTCCGTTGGTTATTTGCATTTAAGAACTGGTGAAATAATTGGCATGTACATTTGGTGATGCCAGACATTCTATGATTTCGCCTTCAACTATGATTTCAAACGACTTCTCTACATTTGCACCTTTCAGATGCCTTTAGTAACCTGATGGCCAATTGGCTAGAGTGCTGTCCGTTGGTTATTTGCATTTAAGAACTGGTGAAATAATTGGCATGTACATTTGGTGATGCCAGACATTCTATGATTTCGCCTTCAACTATGATTTCAAACGACTTCTCTACATTTGCACCTTTCAGATGCCTTTAGTAACCTGATGGCCTATTGGCTAGAGTGCTGTCCGTTGGTTATTTGCATTTAAGAACTGGTGAAATAATTGGCATGTACATTTGGTGATGCCAGACATTCCATGATTTCGCCATCAACTATGATTTCATAATATAAAAAAAAAAATTAAAGTCAATTCCTACTTTTTTCCCACTATATTGCAGAAAGTCTTTAATAAATAATTTTCATTCATTTTTTTAAGTTTAACTGGTGCCATCTATTGGCAGATATATGCAACTTAAATCTAAAAAAAAACTAAAACTAATTAATTAAATTTAATTACTGAATTAATATTTGAAAAAACTGTATTAACAATTAGTGTCATCCCCTACAAGTTAAAAAAAAATGTATTTGAACTTGAACTTATGAATAAAAAGTATTTTATGAACGATTGAAAATTTGAACAAGATATATATAGGGAGAGTGTGAGCTAATAGAAGGAATTGAATAAATAATTTATTTTCAATAGCAATATCTTACCACAAATGACGTGCTTTGACATCAAAGCGAAATTTTCATAGGCTCTGAAATAAATTATTTATCTGATACTTTTTGAAAACCACTTATGATATTTTTTTTTACAATGGCAGATTAAAAATGCCATTACAGGCAATGTTATTTGCATTTAAGAACTGGTGAAATAATTTACATACACATTTGGCAATATCCCGATCTATTATATCCATTCCCTGATTCCGCCTTCAACTTTGATTTCAAACGACTTCTCTACTTCTCGACCTGATGGCCTATTGGCTAGAGTGCTGTCCGTTGGTTATTTGCATTTAAGAACTGGTGAAATAATTGACATGTACATTTGGTGATGCCAGACATTCCATGATTTCGCCATCAACTATGATTTCAAACGACTTCTCTACATTTACACCTTTCAGATGCCTTTAGTAACCTGATGGCCAATTGGCTAGTGCACTGGCCGTTGGTTCCACAGACTTTAGGTTCGAATCGTTGCCATGGCATGAATATTTGAGAGTGGCGCGGAATACACTTTAAACTGTATGTCCCGGTCTGTTTAGCCCTCGTGTGCACAAGATGACCGTAGACGTCTCCAAACTATGGCCCGCGGGCCAAATCCGGCCCACCAGTTTCTGTAATAAGTTGGATAAAAAAACCAGAATGATAATAACTCGGTTTTATTGATTTGCTAGCTAAAGCTTCATGGCAAGCATAATACGTAGAAAATTTAACTTAAGCATACCAACTAACAGATAATTGAAATGAATTCCACTAACATTATTAAACTAGTGAACATCCCGCTGTTATCCTCGGTAGTTATACCTACCTATTTCCGCTTTTAACCACTAGATGTCGTCAAGTGTCACGGTCGTATCGATACACACAATAGTAATTGTAGTAATTAAATCAACGAATTTAGCAAGCGTATGCTCTCTCAGAGCGCGTGCTCGGCCACTAGTCTAGAAATTATAGATAATGGCAGAAAAACTGAAATGGTTTTGGCCTTTGGTACTTACTGCAGTAAACAGTATGGCCCAAAGGCTGGAAAGTTTGGAGACCCTGCCATAGAGCGACAAACCAATCTTGATGTCTTTTTCAAAACGTTGAGAAACGAGGGTGTTATGTTCAAGGTCACAAACTAGAGGAAAAATCCATTCAGTTGGACAAAGCATGTAATAGAGGTGAAGGCAAGATAATGTTTAGCGGTCTCTGAGACCGCACGTCCCCTATTATTAGATACTACTGCAATGCAAAGATGCAAATATACTTTTAGTAAACAAATATTCATTTGATTTTGTACGTATATCTAAACAGTGCATATAAACTAAATGAATCATGTAATAAATAAATCGTTGTTGATTTAATTGATTTTTTTTTTTATTACTTGGGCTTTTATGTAGTTAATTAAATATTGATATATATTAAGATATGTTTCATTGATGATGTATTATATCAATGAAATGCTTTTTAATAAAGATCAAAATTTTACATCATTTAAAAGCAGAAAAAATATAATTATGCAATGGATTCTACAAATATTGACGCCTGGTGGCCAATTGGCTAGCGCTCCGGTGTCTGTGGTTCGAATCCACGTTAAACTGTAGATCCCAAACAAATTAGCCTAAAGTGTGCACAAAATGACGACAGAGAGGCAAACCAAACCAAGTCAAATGCCTTTCGAATAATTTAAAGCAGATTTCATTCAGAGATAAAGGTAGCTATTAAACTATTACTATTATTATTATTATTAATTAAATTCAGAAATAAAAGTAGCTATTAAAATATTACTATTATTATTAATTAAATTCAAAGATAATGGCAGCTATTAAAATATTACTATTATTATTATTTAAATTCAGAGATGATAGCTATTAAATATTACTATCATTATTATTAATTAAATTTTGAGATAAGGTAGCTATTAAATATTATTGTTATTATTAATTAAATTTAAAGATAATGGTAGCTATTAAAATATTTTTTGTTATTATTAATTAAATTCAGAGATAAAGATAGCTATTAAATTATTACTATTATTATTAATCAATTTCAGAGATAATGGTAGCTATCACAATAGTATTGTTATAATTAATTAAATTCAGAGATAAAGATAGCTATTAAATATTACTACTATTATTATTAATTAAATTCAGAGAAAAGGTAGCTATTAAAATAGTACTATTATTATTAATTAAATTCAGAGAAAAAGGTAGCTATTAAATATTAATTTAATTAAATTCAGAGATGATAGCTATTAAATATTACTATTATTATTATTATTAATTAAATGAGATAAGGTAGCTATTAAAATATTACTATTATTATTAAATTCAGAGATAATAGTAACTATTAAAATCATATTGTTATTATTAATTAAATTCAGAGATAAAGGTAGCTATTAAAATATTACTATTATTATTAATTAAATTCAGAGAAAAAGGTAGCTATTAAAATAGTATTGTTATAATTAATTAAATTCAGAGATGATAGCTATTAAATATTACTATTATTATTATTATTAATTAAATGAGATAAGGTAGCTATTAAAATATTACTATTATTATTAAATTCAGAGATAATAGTAACTATTAAAATAATATTGTTATTATTAATTAAATTCAGAGATAAAGGTAGCTATTAAAATATTACTATTATTATTAATTAAATTCAGAGATAATGGTAGCTATTAAAATAGTATTGTTATAATTAATTAAATTCAGAGATAAAGATTGCTATTAAATATTACTATTATTATTATTGAATAAATTCAGAGATAAAGGAAGCTTTTAAAATATTACTATTATTATTAAATTCAGAGATAATAGTAACTATTAAAATAATATTGTTATTATTAATTAAATTCAGAGATAAAGGTAGCTATTAAAATATTACTATTATTATTAATTAAATTCAGAGATAAAAGGTAGCTATTAAAATAGTATTGTTATAATTAATTAAATTCAGAGATGATAGCTATTAAATATTACTATTATTATTATTATTAATTAAATGAGATAAAGGTAGCTATTAAAATATTACTATTATTATTAAATTCAGAGATAAAGGTAGCTATTAATATTACTTATTAAAATTTCAATATTGTTATTATTAAATAAATTCAGAGATAAAGGAAGCTATTAAAATATTACTATTATTATTAATTAAATTCAGAGAAAAAGGTAGCTATTAAAATATTACAATTATTAAATAATTTCAGAGATAAAGGAAGCTTGTAAAATATTACTATTATTATTAATTAAATTCAGAGATAAAGGAAGCTTTAAAATATTACTATTATTATTAATTAAATTCAGACATAAAGGTAGCTATTAAAATATTACTATTATTATTATTAATATTAATTAAATTCAGCGATAAGGGTAGTCAAACAACAAGCTCCATCATTGTATGAGCTTAAAAGTTTCTTTGTCACAGTTTAATTTGGTATACTTTTTCTATATGTTAAAAAAATGACCTATTTCTTTTTTTATTGAGTTCATAAGTAATGTAGATTTTATCACTGAGCTTTGAAGGATAGCACAGTAAAAGTCATTTCTTTATGTCACCGTTAGAGGATTTACTTTTATTTCCTTTTTTTTAAAGGATAACATTAAGAATACATTTGTGTTAAATCATGCTGAAATTCTAAATCAACTTTTTTTTTACCCCTCGAGTAATTATCTGGCATTAATTACTTTTTCGCCTAATCATTTTGTGATTGGTAACTTTGAAAGCGAATTAAGGGAAGTCATTAGCATTGAAAATTTGTTATTTTTCTTTTAATTAGATAAAAAAGCGAATTATTGAAATCAGCTAATTAAACATTTTCTTAAGAAAAGAATATCTTAAAGCAAAATTTTATAACTAATATTTGTCAACTAATAAGGTAAAACTAATATTTTAAAGCAAATTGTAAGACTATTATAATATTCGCTTTATTATGTAACGAATGATTACTAATTTGCTTAGTAAAAACTTAATCTTTTTGAAGATTAAAAGAAAAATGTATTTATTTCAGAATGAATTTATAATTAATTTTCTGTAAGATAATTGTTGCACGTTTAACTTGTGATAATTACATTGTAATAAACGAAATATTTTTTCATAAAAATATTGTTGTTTTGAATGGATGCCATTTTATTATGAATTGAAATACATGTAGTGGATTCTGAATTATCTAGGCTGGTTCAAAAGGCCGGTTACAGTGTACGGCATCTCTAACCAAAATTTGAAATGACCCCCTCAACAAGAAGAATTTACATTCTCACCTCTTTTAGAATTCAACGGAAGGACATTCAGACAGATTTATTATTGTCATTTTCAGCATATACATGTCAATACACTCTCAAAATGTCGGTCAATCTGCTCCAAAGTTTGTTCATATATACAAATTCGTTTTAAAATAGGATGAGTTTCATTAATCATAAGCTCAGAAAGCTTAATAAATGATTAGCTTAATTCATAAGCTTAATAAATGATTAACCTAATTCATAAGCTTAATAAATGATTAGCTTAATTCATAAGCTTAATAAATGATTAGCTTAATTCATAAGCTTAAGAAATGATTAGCTTAATTCATAAAGCTTAATAAATTAATGTTGTTGTTGTTGTTTTTGTTACTTATCCCACTTGGTAGATATCTAATCAGACCAAGCCCACGAACTCATATGGACTCATGGTTGAAGGGGAAGGAAGCAGCTTCTGTTGCGATGGAGCACCCGTAGGTAGAAGTCTGACTTTTGCTCGTGACGCTCTTTACAGTCATATGAGACCGGACCTACGGCTTAAAGTGAATTCCGAACCACTACAAACACCCATGGCACCGCCGGGACTCGAACCCGAAACCTGTGGTACCGAGCGCCAGAGCGCTAGCCACTCTACTATTCAGGTCCACCTCAATAAACTCAGAAATATGACAATAAAATACAAATTTAGAATTTTTTTAACTTAAAATATTGTCCACAGAAGACAGAACCTAACGGTCTCCTTGAAGTCTAGCGATCCATCTCCCTCTGGAAAGAAGATGTGAAAGGGAGCGGTGATAAAATGATGACGGATAGCTGATTGAGAAATTAATATACCTTTCAAATACAACGTTTCAGATACAACAAAAGATACAACGCTTTTTTCAACCACTTGAATTCAAAGCCAAGTCCATCATTTCATGAATTCCTCTACCTCGCTCATTTTGATAACTCAATACTATGTGGACCAATTTTGTGTGGATACGACAATACAGAGCCATGTTTTAAAAACCCATAAATAATTGATACAGATAATATAATTTTGAAGCAATTGATGGATGTTCTGTTCCTTTTATTGCTATTTGTTATTTATTTTAAATTCCGATAACTTTGAGCTACATTATTTGCTGTTAGAAGGACAAATATGTAGCAGGCTTAACGTTATTAGTGCATCACGTGGAACCAGCTACAGTGAACCCACATTTTGCTTCATCAGCTTTCATCGAAACTTCCCAAGGATGGCATGTAATGCCAAACATTTGACGGACGTCCTATTTCTTTTATCACCATTTGTTGTTTTTAAATGTCAGAATTATGCTACGTTATTTGCTAATAAAAGGAAAATATGCAATTGGCTCAAGATTATTTAGGGTGCATCACTTAGAGCATGCCACACATTAAACACATTTGACCACTTTAGGTTTCAACGAATATTCTAAAGGAACATCACCATTCATCGAACCTTCTCAAAGTTGGCATTTAATGGTAAATAACTGTGGATGGCCTATTTCTTTTATTACTATTTGTTGTTTTTAAATGCGAGAAGTATGACCTACAATATTTGCTACTAGAACGACAAATATGCATCAGACTTAACAGTATTTAGAGTGCACCACGTGGAGTCTGCAACACTCGCTTGAACTCCACATTTTGCAACTTAAATTTTAAACGAACGTTCTCAAGAATGGAAGATGTCTATCAGCATATATACCTGAATTTGTCTTCTTATACAGTCTTAATGTCTAATTGAATCTTACGACAGGACAATCCTGGCTACAGATTTGCCATACTCATCCATAATACTATACATAAACTTCATTTTAGGTTTTAATTATCAGGTATTGAATTAGGTTTCATTAATTGAGAAACATTACGAATTTCTATCAGGTTACTCGAAGCAATAAAGAACATTCCCCAAACTATCTTGATTTTCATTGTTGTTTTTTGATTAAACATTTTAAAAGTAAAAAAAAAAAAAAAAAGTATTTTATCATATATTTGTGGAGTTTTTCACCAAACCATTTTTATTATCTCTATTTTAACATTAAAAGTGAATAATAATAATTATAATTATTATTATGCATTCAATTATGGCAATCTCTTTTTACAAACGTAAAAGTTTAGTATGTATGTTATGCGTTACGATCATTAGCAATTCAAAATAATTATGACTACGTGTGAGATTAAAGGACTTATAACACTTATTGATAAATACTGATTTAAAATATTATAAATGTAAGGATAATATTTAAATATTTTTAATACATATCTAAATCATTTCGACTAAAATTTTAAAATAATTTTCTAAATATACATTCAAACAGTTCTAAATATGACATGGAATTAATGTTTTTTTCATATGTTTAAAAACATTTTTTAAAATATTAAGCACAGAATTTTATATAGTTACGATTATAATTTTTAACAAAGAATTATCAATTTTTTTTATTTGAAACATTTAAAAAATTATTCTGTTTTCGAAATCTTTTGAAGAATTATTTTCACCTTTCTTTATTTTCAACGAAATACTTAAAAATATACTTTTTTGTAATACTATATTTGAACTAAAGCTCTCAAAAGTGTTTTTCAATGCTTCCCATTTTCAATAGATTACCATATCTGTTTTTTTTTAAATATGCCCCGAGTTAAAAGACGCTTTCATTGATAAAGAAAAACAAATTTTGATGAATATCTAGTGTACTTTCATCATTGAAATTTTTTCAACAATAAATAATTAAAATATTTCTGCTATTTTTTAAAAAGATATATTTTTCTACTTTCTAGTGAACAAAAGACTAAAGTATTACGTAAAAAACCTAATGTTGAAACTAATACAAAAAACTTACACTCGCCTCTGAAAGTATTCAAAGATAAATATTACATAAAATAGTTTTCAATTGCAACTACTTATCTTACTAAGCTATCTGCAAGATTTTAATGGACTTTCTATTTTTCAAACATCAATTTATTTCTGTAAGTGTTACTGCAATTGCAGTGCAATTTATTTCTGTAAGTGTTCTGTCTAATTTTAAAGATCAAAGCATTTCCAGTTTTTTTTCTTTGTTAGATGACTATTCCGATTTCTTGTTGAACTTAATTTTTAATTTTAACAAAAGGAAAAAGTTGCTTTAATTATTATTTTTTAATGTAAAAAAAATGTTTTAATTTTGATTTTTTAATATTTTTTTATATTCGTATTACATTTGAATAAATGTAAAGTTTTAAAATGATATAAAAAAAAAAAATTTGGTTGTAGCGAATTACCTTTCATATTACAATGGATCATTTATATAGGGTCTGATGGCCGAGTGACTAGCATTCTAATCGTCGTTGCCACAGACTTTCGGTACGAGTCCCAACTGTGCAATGTATGATTGTAGTGAAATTCCCTTTAAGCTGTAGATCCCGGTCTAATAAGACAGTAGAGTGTAGCATAGGGCTTACAACCCTACCTTGTAAAAAAAAATCCCTTTTTCGGAATCTGCCAGCAGGCAGAAGGTTTTGGCCCACCATGGGACTGTTACGCCATTGAAGAAAATACAGTGTACAGCAAATCTATTCTATAACTGTAGGAAATTAATTATTTTTATCGTTTAAATATAATGCGCATTAATCAACATATATTTGATGACATTAATAAAATCTAATGTGTTTAAAAAAGGTATTCTTTAAATACAAGATATGAAGTTATCTTTTTTATTTTACATTTTTTTAAATTTGTAAATTGAAGGTTGGTGTTTTTTAAAACCAACCTAATTAGTTTACACTGAAGTGACAAAAGTCATGGGATAGCAATATGCAAATTTTCAGATGGCAGTAGCATCGCGTAGAACAGGTATAAATGCGCAGTGCTTTCGCAGAGCTTTCATTTCTGTTCAAGTTATTCATGTGAAGAGGTTTTGACGTGATGATGACCGCACGACGGGAATTAACAAACTTTGAACGCGGAATGTTAGTTGGAGCTAGACGATGGGTCATGCCATCTCGGAAATCGTTAGGGAATTCAACATTCCCAGATCCACTGTGTCAAGAGTGTGCCGAGAGTATGAAATTTCAGGCATAACATCCCACCATGGACAGCGCAGTGGTCGACCGCCTGCACTTAACGACCGAGACCGGCGACGTCTGCAAAGAGTCGTAAAGTCTAACAGACAAGCAACACTGCGTCAAATAACCGCAGAAATCAATGTGGGACGTACAAGGGACTTGTCTGTTAGAACTGTGCGGAGAAATTTGAATTTCTTGGGCTATTCCAGCAGAAGACCGACTCGAGTGCCTTTACTGACAGAACGACATCGCTTGCAGCGATACTTGCAGCGACTCTCTCGTGGACACGTGAGCATATCGGTTGGTCCCTAGATGAATGGAAAACCGTGACCTGGTCCGATGAGTCACGATTTCAGTTGGTAAGAGCTGATGGTAGGGTTCGAGTGTGGCGCAGACCCCACGAAGCCATGGACCCAAACTGTCAGCAAGGCACTTTTCAAGCTGGTGGTGGCTCCGTAATGGTGTGGGCTGTTTTTTCATGGCATGTACTTGGTCCTCTGGTGCGAACATTGACTGTAAATGCTTATGTTCAGCTACTTGGAGATCACTTGCAGCCATTCATGGACTTCATGTATCCAAACAACGATGAGATTTTTATGGATGACAATGCGCCATGTCACCGGGCCACAACTGTTCGCGATTGGTTTGAAGAACATTCTGGACAATTCCAACGAATGATCTGGCCACCTAGATCGCCCGACATGAATCCCATCGAGCATTTATGGGACATCATCGAGAGGTCTGTTCGTGCCCAAAATCCTGCACCATCAACGCTTTCACAATTATGGACGTCTATCGAGACAGCATGGCTCAATATTCCTGCAGAAGACTTCCAACGACTTGTTGAGTCCATGCCACGTCGAGTTGCTGCACTTCGACGAGCGATAGGAGGGCCGACAGGATATTAAGAGGTATCCCATGACTTTTGTCACTTCAGTGTATTATTACTGCAATAATAAGTTAATACATTGATGGAGTAAGATCATCTAATTTGAATGTATTCTCATAAAGGAATTTTTTTATTAATTGTATGATACATTAATCCCTTTTCATTATTTTCTATTATCACAAAAAATATCAGTTAAATGCCAATTAGATAGTATTACAAAAATCTGTAGAAAGATATAGTATAAAAGAAATTGGATGACATAAAAGTTTCATTATATAAGTTTTTAATGTTGTCATTATGTTGTAATAGCATGAAAAAAAAGATTTCTTTAAAATTAATGACTTAATGCGACAGTAAAAAAAAAAAATGTGACTCGAACTCGTAAACAAGTTAACCATTTTTTTCTGTACATTTTTGGATCATAATTAGTTAAATCGTTATTTTATTTCTTTTAAATTATAAAAAAAACATTTATATAACTTCTTTAAAAAAATATGATTATTATTTTTAAAACGTGTAGTGACTAAGGATTAGTTTGGTATTTTAGGTATTATATTATTATTGAAAAAATTCATTAAAATGGTTAGAGTGTTATAGAATTTTTCTCACGGGAAGAGTTTTGTCATTTCATTGCAACTTGAGATGAATGTATATTCTTTGACAAGTATATACTAACAACACATCATTCAAATTTGACAACAGACAATCAGTGTTGTGGGTAGTTATAGTGTTTTGTACTAATGAAAACAACATTTCACTCAAATATGATAGCAGATATTCGGCGTCATGTATAATGAGGCGCTATGAATTTAACAAATGTCTGTGTGACCTTCACATGACGAAACAATTAGAGATGGAATATCAACTACACTATGAGTTGTTGCATCGTGATTAGTGATACCCCATAGGCTGAGAAATTGTCTACTCCAAGAAAAGTGAGGAAAACTGACCCCTTTCGACTTGACGAATTTTCTTAAAAGGAGATTTTGGGAGAAGTTTTATGCAACAAGTCAGTAAAGAATTTTGCTTTTCTCTTTTTCTCTAAAGTGATAGAAAAGACCGGAGTTTCCTCCTGTTTCCAAACTGAGCCCCTTGTGGTTCCTTGTGGCCGTGTAATAATTAATTAATTAATTATTCTTACTAACTATGCTTTCATATCAATAAAATGGTACACAAATTCAATTAAACCAGTTATGTTTGAATTACACCCACAAAATTTGAAATAAGCATGGATTACTTAAATAACCAATAAAGGAATAATTATTCTATGATTTACAATGAGTGTAGTAAGCATTCATACAGTGCTTATTTAGGATGAAAGCACGCTTTTATAATATAGTATAAGGAATGTGTCGTGGAAACAATTATCAGGAGTTTTTAAAATTTTGAGTTTCAAATTGAATAATTTTTCAATGATTAGGAAAATATTTAGAAGTTATTAATTAGAAATTACTCAAACGAATTCATTTTAAAGGAGTAAAAAGTATTCGTTAATGAGTATAAAAGGAGTATAATCAGTAAAGGAGTTAATCAGTATAAAAGGAAAATATGAAATTATTTTAGTTGCTTTCCAGTATATATACTGAAAAACAATTCCATTTTAAATTAATAATTTTGTAGTTTAATTCTAAGAAATGGAAAGGAAAGTTTCGGAGACTTCTATTTCAGTAAAAACATAATTTAAAACTTCTTAATGATTATAAAACATTAAATTAATTTTAAACTCTCTCTACCATACGGTCAATATTTAAAAAAAAATTGGTTCTTCAGCATTACTCAATAAAGAAAAGAAAAAGCAAGGTCGATCGTAATTTCTCAACTCTTATGATAATCGATTCATTGTAATCATAATTGTTATAATTGTAAACTACACTTAATATTATAAATCATATAATTATAAATCATTATAAATCATATCATTATAAATCATATCAATTATTAAAAATATCGTAATAAATCATTATAAATCATAATTGTTATAATTGTAAACTACACTTAACTTTTGCAAAAAAAGTGCAACATTTCTGAATCTCATGTAGGAAGAAAGAAGTGTGAAAATCCAAACACGGAAATTAAGCCAAATAACCTTTTTTCTAATAGTGAGGTCGATTATATAGCTAAGAAACCAAATATAAGGAAAATATTTTATTCATTTTCTCCAGTTTATTATAGAGTAGCAAAGGTAATCAATTTCAGCAAATATCAAATCGTAATTTACTTTAGAAAGTCTTATTGAGAGAAAATATCTTACAGTTATGCAAAATTTGAGTTCAGAAAACTTCAAATAAATAAATATACAATATCATCAAAATCGATATTTTTCTCATCTTTAGAAAATATATTGTAATCCTAGGAGTAAATAATTCAATCCAGTAATCCATATAATTATCAAACTAAAATTTTAACTTACAAAAAAACAAGTAATATAAAAAAAGAAAAAATTAAGTCAATTCCTGCTTTTTTTTCACTCTATTGTAGAAAGTCCTTTATAAATAATTTTCATTAATTTTTTTAAGTTTATCTATTGGCAGATACTGGCACCATCTATTGGTAGATATATGCAACTTAAAATCTAAAAAATCAACTTAAATCTAAAAAAAACTAAAATTGATTAATTAAATTTAATCACTGAATTAATATGTGAAAAAAACTGTATTAACATCAAGTGTCATCCACTACAAGTTAAAAAAAAAAGTATTTGAACTTGAGTGGATGAATAAAAAGTATTTTATTAGCAATTGAAAATTTGAACAAGATATATATAGGGACAGTGTGAGCTAATAGAGGGAATTGAAAAATAAATCTGAAACCAGCAAAAATTATATTTTATTATTTGAAAATTAATTTGCATCTTAAATATTTGTAGAAATTTTCTTACTTTCAATAAAGTGTATCCAGTACTCAGTTTTATCAAAATAAAGATTTTATACTATATAGTATATTTTACATATACATTTTGAAGAAATAATACAATTATTTTGAAGAAATCATCTTGCATTATCTTATAAGCCGCAAGTTTAGCTTATAAGCCCCAAGTTTTTAAAAATGTTCATCAAACATGCCATGAAACAATATAAAAAATGATGACAAACGGCATCGATGATGATGAACGACAACAACAACGACATTTGCTTATATTATAACAAATATTTATAAATGTTTTATATAACGACTATTAAACATTTATATGTTGTTATAAATTTTTTATATAACGACTATTAAACATTTATATGTTATAAATGTTTCATATAACGACTATTAAACATTTTTATGTTGTTATAAATGCTTTATATAACGACTATTAAACATTTATATGTTGTTATAAATGTTTTATATAACGACTATTAAACATTTAAATGTTATAAATGTTTTATATAACGACTATTAAACATTTTTATGTTGTTATAAATGTTTTATATAATGACTATTAAATATTTATATGTTGTTATAAATATTTTATATAACGACTATTAAACATTTAAATGTTATAAATGTTTTATATAACGACTATTAAACATTTATATGTTGTTATAAATGTTTTATATAACGACTATTAAACATTTATATGTTATAAATTTTTTATATAACGACTATTAAACATTTATATGTTGTTATAAATGTTTTATATAACGACTATTAAACATTTATATGTTATAAATGTTTCATATAACGACTATTAAACATTTATATGTTGTTATAAATGTTTTATATAACGACTATTAAACATTTATATGTTATAAATGTTTCATATAACGACTATTAAACATTTTTATGTTGTTATAAATGCTTTATATAACGACTATTAAACATTTATATGTTGTTATAAATGTTTTATATAACGACTATTAAACATTTAAATGTTATAAATGTTTTATATAACGACTATTAAACATTTTTATGTTGTTATAAATGCTTTATATAACGACTATTAAACATTTATATGTTGTTATAAATGTTTTATATAACGACTATTAAACATTTAAATGTTATAAATGCTTTATATAACGACTATTAAACATTTATATGTTGTTATAAATTTTTTATATAACGACTATTAAACATTTATATGTTGTTATAAATGTTTTATATAACGACTATTAAACATTTATATGTTATAAATGTTTCATATAATGACTATTAAACATTTTTATGTTGTTATAAATGCTTTATATAACGACTATTAAACATTTATATGTTGTTATAAATGTTTTATATAACGACTATTAAACATTTTTATGTTGTTATAAATGTTTTATATAATGACTATTAAATATTTATATGTTGTTATAAATATTTTATATAACGACTATTAAACATTTTTATGTCGTTATAAATGTTTTATAATGACCCCCCACAAAAAAAGTGTTCTTTAAATGTTAATGTTGAAATAATGTAGTATATCTTTCTATATAATTCATGGCATTTTCAAGTAATACCACAATGTTACAGTTAAAAAGAACATGTAAATAAAAATTAATTATTAAATAAAATATGAAATATCCATTAAGCCAAACAATACATAAATGTTTAATAATAATAATTAATCCATCTACAATCCACAAATGGAGCATTTATGTGTTTCGTCATGTATTTTATTGAGTTGTTCTTAGCAAATGGTGTACACAGGGCCATCTTTTGCTAATGCCTTCCTTAATTCAGTATTTCTTCAGTAGATAAGCATTTAAATACATCAAACAAGATCGAAACTCGTGGAATTCATCAACAAATACTGGTACTTAATTTATGCTGATGCAGTGTATCGTAGTTAGAAAGCAACAAGAATTGATTTGCAAGCAGATAAGTTCTTAAGTGCTAAGCTGGCGTTTGCATTATTTGCCTGGGGGTAGTATTGTTCATGCTCGTTAATTTTGGGAGAAATCACGGCGTGAATATTTATTCCTGTTGCAAAAAGGGCGACTGTAAATTTTAATTAAGTCCATAGACTGTGTATATCTTTTTTCTTCTTATGAAACTATGCCCATAGAAAATACAAAATAATTTTAATAAATCTTCGGTGTCATAATGGAATTTCTTTCAGAATGGTGAACGCTTTCTTGTAAGATATGAAGAAAGAAAGGTAATCAATAAAATCAATACACTTTCTAAATATCTAGCAGCTAATGAGAAGAAACTATTTATGAATTGCATTTGTTGCTGAAATTGTACTATATTTAACAGTAAATAAGCGATATGATGATGTGTAAAATGAATTATAGATTTAGATTAATAAATTTTCATCATCACTAGTTATAATTAATAATTAATTGCTTTAGTGTTTTAAAGAAGTTCTTGGAATTTTCAAAAACAAAGAAAAAAAAATTTCGTCACAATGATCCTCTCCTCTCCTCGTACCTACTGCTCCGTGGAACTTTCAAGGGGGAGGGGTGCAATTGGGAAGGAATTTCATAAAAGAGGCATTGTGAAAAAAAAGGAAGATAAATAAGGAAAATTACAAACAAATGTAAATGTTCCACACGTTATTTAACATTATTTACCAGGATAACACATGCAAAATGCAAATTATAATCGATGAGCGGTCAAGTCCGACGGTAAGCCTTAGCAAACTATTATTTACCACTAAGTGAACGTGCTCATCGATTGCATTGTCTATGAATCGCACTTACTGTACATCAGCAAGTATATGTTTGTGCAACGATTTGCTGTGAATATAATACTATAAATGTAATGTCCAAATGATTATGTTGCTGGATCCCTCTTACATTAGCAAGTATATGTTCGTGAAGAATACGATACTGCAAAGGCAATTTCCAAATGATAGTATACATAGCCTATAACATACAACTTCTATTTACATATTGGGTTACAAATTTTACTAATTTAAAGATCCTCAATAATCATTCATTAAATCAGCTATCATCAAATAATTAACCTAAACGCCCGCCTTAATTAATTTCAACAAATAAACACAAACAATCTCCGCTCATTTATCAATTCTCCTTTTTTGATAAATAAATTTACTATTTCAAACTTCAATAAATCTTATTACAACACCTTTATTACACTATCATTTACAACGTTTTAAAATTAGTTAAACATACATAAAAGAACACAAATGTTTTTTACTATACATTTCTGTTTGTTTATTTAAAGAAAGTAGATTTCTAGAGAAAGGGGCTACATAAATTGTTTTCTGGAAAGGGGCCAATAGGATAAATAAGTTTGAGAAACATTGCTTTAGACTGACCACAAATTCAATGTTGTCTGACCAGCTGTCGTGTGGAAAATTGGCCAGAAGCTGAGTCAGACAGTATAAAACTAAGCTTTTATAATAACTAAAAAAATAATTTTAGGGTGTTTTAAATTGCAATAAAATAATTTGAGTCATTAATAGTTAAAATTTGCACTACATAATATCAAGATGAAAATTAATTTCACAATGACTAGTCTTTTAATAGAGCTTTGGGATACGCGGTATATCTTTAAAAAAAATTGATTTGTGCATTTTCGCCTTTTATTTGGGTGTTTGCTTTTCAAATGAGCAGATGGTAGAAAAAAATTTAGCATTTGCTTCCTTTGAAAGCATTATCTTTACTTTTCAGAACTTGTCACCAATCAAACAATTGCATTATCCTTAAAAACCTCAGCTGTGACATTGTTTTAGAGATTTTGAAAAAATATTATCATGATGCAGTTTATCTGAAAACCATTCTGTATACAAGGGCATTAAATATTCTGTGAAAAAAATTCTGGTCAATTATAAATGATTTTAAATAATATGAAGATAAAAATTAATGTATTAAATTGTGCAAATTATACAATTTCGTGTAGTAAATTGTGTTTGTACGTGTTAGCTGTACTTTCAAAAAACTATGCTCGAGTTCGATTTACGAAATCTTAATTCAATTTGCAATCTCTCTGTAGACAGATTTACAAACTTAAAGGAAAGGTTGGGTACACCTAGCCGACTCAAAATCATGTAGAAATAAAGTATCGGGTATGCTTTTAAGACCCGGTACTGTAGAAAGTGAATGAATGTGCCTCAACATATTATCATCGATAGTAGCAAAGATGAACTACGAATACATGTCATTTTTACGCACAATTCCTCCAGACTCTGCAAATTACAGATATGCATCCTCCACTGTGAGCTGCAGTACACATATTCGAACTTGAATTCTTCTGTATGAGACCGTCCATAATTTTTGTCACGTCCAGAACACATAGTGTTCGTTTAGGACTCAAGGTAGCGAAAAAATTGACTCTGGAAAGGATACTTCACAGATAACCTTTGTAACCTCGTCCAATGGAGTTCGCACAATGGATATTAGAGAATTTTTTGCATACCGTATTTTATAATATGGCATTTTTTTTATCAATAGCGCGCATGCTCATAGGAAATTGCGCATGCGTATCCTGAAATAATGTTTCCCATGAGCATGCGCGCTATTGATAAAAAAATGCCATATTATAAAAATACGGTATGCAAAAACTCTCTATTGTTGTGCATACAAACGCTTTGCAATTCGTATATTGCACTCCGTAACCCTGTAAGCTACATATTCGTTAGTTCCGCATTCGTATGATTAGCAAACCTACTACCTTTACACTACCCTTACGTCTGAAAGGAAGTATTTCTGGGTGACCGCTTGAAATTCACGCACCCCGTGAAACTTCATCTATAGAGTTTGGTAAAGAATTGCCTATCCAGCATCATTTTGTTTTTGAGCGTCTAGGCGTGTTTCTCTTAGAAATTTGTAAACCTGGAGTTGAGATACCATGTGCATTATGGTGATGTGGCATATAATATCAATGATGTTTGTATTTTATTATTATTACTATTTTATTACTATTAATGAATATAATGTACAAAAATTTACTGAATTTTTAATTTTGCAGAAAACCAATCCTCTCCCTGGATGGTATTTGAATTCATGCAGTATGGAGATTTGGCGCAACTTCTTAGAAGCAATGTTCCTTACTCAGGCGCACACCATTCGGCTCATATTGAACTGAATGAGGTAAGATTACTAAATGATACCTTAAGAAATTAATTGGATTATAATATCTAATTTTTGTAAAAGGAATGTTTTCTTTACAAAACTTTTACAGAAGTTTTTAAAATTATGTGTTTAGAGTACAGAATAAGATACTTAGGCGTCATTGTCTAAAAATAACGAATATCTTTGACGATTATATTATCAAAAAACAATAAAATATTTAGAATTGAAATTCACGTATAAAATTTGTATCGTTAACAAATTTTATTTTATGGGTTGGAGTATAGAATAACATATTTAGGGTTATTGTCTAAAAATAACGAATATCTTTGACGATTATATAATCAAAAAACAATAAAATATTTAGAATTGAAATTCATGTATAAAATTTGTATCGTTAACAAATTTTATTTTATGTGTTGGAGTATAGAATAACATATTTAGGGTTATTGTCTAAAAATAACGAATATCTTTGACGAGTATATTACCTAAAAATAAAAAATATTTAGAATTGAAATTCATGTATAAAATTTGTATCATTAATAAATTTTATTTTAAGTGTTATGTTAGACAGTTGAATGTTTAATTTTATAAGAGTCCAATTAACTAATAGTTAGTTAAAACGCGAATAAGAAGATGCATGAATGTAATAAAGAAAATGTTTGGAATTTCATTGACTGTAACTATATTTCACAATCTATGTGAAATAAAGTTACAGTCCAGGTTTCAATCTCTCTTCTGGTATTTTATAAAATAATCTTCATCTTCTTAGGAAACTAGATTGACAATGCAATCAACATGCACGCGCATTGAAAATTATATTTATCATTATTTACCATTTCCATTTACCATATTCACCAATCATATTTACCATTTATTATCATTTTACCATTTACAATTCATATTATTTCTTTCTTGTGTATGTATTGCAATAAAACAAGTAGTATAAAAAAATTTTAAGTCAATTCCTACTTTTTTTTCACAATGCTGCAGAAAGTCCTTTATAAATAATTTTCATTCATTTTTTTAATTAATTAACTGGCGCCATCTATTGGTATGCAACTTAAACCTAAAAAAAAATTTAATTACTGAATTAATATTTGAAAACACTGTATTAACATCAAGTGTCATCCACTACAAGTTCAAAAAAAAAAGTATTTGAACTTGAGTGGATGAATAAAAAGCATTTTTTTAACGATTGAAAATTTGAACAAGATATATATATATATATAACTTCAAGATAAATATATATATATATATATATATATATATATATATAGGGCGAGTGTGAGCTAATAGAAGGAATTGAAAAAGAACAGTAGATTAACATAGCCATTTGTGCAATACAATGAAGACAATTATTTTACGTTATGAGAAGAATAACCCATTAGGAGCAATTTCACCAATTTTAAATAATTCATTCATTGAGATTTGCTCATGTATTGAAAGGGAAAACATTTGATTAAATATAACGAAGTGGAATAATTATCTCGGTGAATAGTAGAAATTTGCTTAATATAAGACTATTCAATCTCATTTCACTGAAACTTGCTCAATAGTGAAATGGTGTATTTGCTTAGAGAATCACAGAGATTTGCGCAATGTAAGAGGTCAATTTTTTTCTAATAAGGAAATGGAGAATTTTTTTTTTTAATTTAGGGAATTGTTTAATATAAAAAATTTACTTTAATAAAAATTAAGGAGAGCCTTAATTCTCTGAAATTTAATCAAATAGTAAAGTGATGAAATTTTAAAATATATAACAAAATCATGAGATTTTCTAAAATATAGCTAAACATTCATATTTGGACAGAAATAAACTAATTTCATTTGCAAGTCTTTAATATATATAAAATTATATAGTTGTATAAATTCATAAAATAATGGCATTCTCTAGAAAAGAGGTATGATGGCCGAATAACTAGTGCTCTGGCACTCGGCACCATAGGATTCGGGTTCTAGTATTGGCAGTGCCATGGATGTTTGTAATGGCTCGGAATCCACTTTAAATCATAGGTCTCGGTCTAATATTACTGTAGAGCGTGGGGCATAGGACTACAACTCTACCGCATAAAAAAAACAAAAAAAAAAACTCCTGTTTCGGAAGAAACAGGAGTTGTTTTTCTTGCCAGGCGGTTTGGCCAGGTTGTTTTCTTGAGCGGTTGCCAGAACAGTTGACAGGATCTGCCATTAGACAGACGGCCATAGACCAACAAGGATAGTAGTGCCAGGGAGTTAGTTAGTTACTCTCTAGAAAATGAAGTTAATGCTGCATATTATCTGAATAAGTAATCGATAATAACAAAAGTGTATTTAAAAAAAATACAAATGAATATTTGATGTCTATAGATTTAATTGCTACTTCTTCAATGGCGCAACAGCTGCATGGGGGGCCAAGGCCATCTGCCTACTGGCAGTTTCCGAAACACAGGATGTTTTTCTTTTTACAAGGTAGGGTGGTCAGCCCTACGCCCAATAGTAATATTAGACCAGGACTTACGGTTTAAAGTAGATTTCGAACCACTACAAACATCCTGGACTCCGAAATCTTACACTGAGAGCCAGAGCGTTATCGACCATCAGGCCCTTAATTGACACTTACAGAATGTTATTTTATTTCAGCCTGAACTGCTGTGGATTTCCTCTCAGATTGCAAGCGGAATGGTTTATCTCTCATCTCAGCATTTTGTTCACAGAGATCTGGCCACTCGAAACTGTCTAGTTGGCGATAATTTAACAGTCAAAATATCAGATTTTGGAATGTCCAGGGATATTTACACATCTGATTATTACAAAGTAAGTCAACCGTCTCCTTTGTTTCAAATGTGCACTTTTTTTAAAGTTGTAATTGTCTTTCTATTTCTGTAACAGACTAAAAAATAAGTAAGAAATAAATTCATCGTTATCCCTTTATTAATAAGACAGATTTGGCATCAAAAAGAATTGTTTTATTTCAGATACGTCTGTTATCTAATAATAGGAACCTTGTCATACAAATATATATGTATATATATACAAATATTGAAAATAATAATAATATATATGTATATATATATATATATATATATATATATCAGCATTGGAATCAATAACTCAAGGCATTTCAGAATCATTCCTGTGAGGCTTTGTTTACTTCCAAATTTAAAAATTCCTTTAAAACATCTTTTATAAAATGAGAAATGTTTGTAGCACATAAAATGATCAATGGTATATGACGATATATCTTGATAATTTTTCTTCTCATACGTTCATACTAATAATCAAAAAATATTATAATAATATGCTTTCTGTATATTTTGTTATTTGTCATTTTACCATGAATTAAAGTTAAAACATTGGAGGTATTTAAAAGTTTCTCAACAAATTAACTGTGTCAAAAAAATTAAGTTGTAAGAAATCAAATTAAATTCATTGGGGGACAATTCTCTGAGTTGATCAATATTAGCATGGTCGTTATTTTTTTGTTTGAGAAACAATCAGACAGCATTGAATTTCACTAAATTATTTCTATCTTTACAAAAGAAATGTGCCGTTTTATTTCAAAAACGTTATTTTCTTGTAAGTTATTACACGAGTCTTGTAAGCTACATTTTTAAAATTGCCTCCCCCTCAAAAAAAAATCTAGTAGCACTTTATTTCAAGGTTATTTCGCTTAGATACAACGAAAATGGTAAAATAAAATGAAAAGAAATAAAAAAGCCGCAATGAAAAACATATATTCCATTAATTTAAAACCTATTTCGAAGAAAAAGTAATTTGCATTAAGAAAATACTTTTGATTTATAATATCAATTTAGTTGAATTGTTATAAGTAAGAAAATATGGAAATTTAAATCACTAGTGCATGTTTTCTATAAATAAACAGGCCATCAATTTAAAAAAAATGGATAAAAAATATTTTTTGTTTTATGTTAAAATCCATTTTAATAATTAAGGATGCTTTTATTACTTGTATAATTAAAAATAATTTCTTCCTCAATTGTTTTAAAGAATTTATCCCCTTAAAAGTTTTAAAACAGAAAATAAAATTGAATGTTAAATTTTGACCAAAATTCCTATGTCCTTATATGAGGTTTCAGATATCTGTTTTTAAAGGCGAATAGCTTTAATGCTGGTGAAAAAATGAATACTGTTTCAGTAGAAAACTTACATTTTTTATCGATACGTCTGTTATCTTTAAAGTAACATGAACTTGGTCATACAAAAATATATAACATATATATCGGCATTAGAATCAATAACTCAAGGCATTTCAAAATTGCTTCTTGGAAACTTTGTGTACTTTTCCAAGCTGACAATTTTAAAAATTCCTTTACAATATCTTCTATAAAAGGAGAAATGCCCATAGCACACAAAATTACCGATGGCTATGACGATGTAAGCTTATAAAAATAATTTATTTTGCTCATATGCTTATATTAATAAAAAAAATGTACAAGGTGATTAGTATAATAAATTTCTCGATATATGATTCCCCAGTTATCATACCATTCACAGAAACTGAATGAAAATTTGATTGAAAGTACTCAAGAATACTTTCAACTCATTTAAAGTACTCCTATTTAAAGTTCTTAGATATGCGCTCAAAAATAATATGAAGGACAAAAGTTAAGGTTACAATAATAAAATCTAACAGTTACGGTTGCAATGAAAAATTTAAATGGCAACACCTCCTTTAATATTGGAATTTAATTTATTCCAAAATTCGTCTCAAAATATCATTAATTAACATCTTTTTAATATCTCTAGGGAAAAAAAACAGTAATGCCTAATATATTTCAGTTGTCAGCTTCAAATCTATATACAGCGTGATTATAAAAAGCATTTCTCGATATATAAGTTCCTAGCTATCATATCATTTGAAGAAACTGAATCAAATTTCGGTTTAAGGTATTTTGAGGTATGCACTCAAGAGTCATATGAAAAACAACAGTTAAACTCCAACGATTACGGTTACAATGACAAATGGGAACACCTATATTTTTTTTATTGGAATGTGATTTCCATAGTAATAAAACCATAAAGAGCTTTGAAATGATACCTGTAGCATGTAAATCTCCGGCCCTCGACAGAAACAATCAATACAGACAGAGTGAAAACAATCAATAAAGACAGAGAACCAGCAGAAAGTAGATTATTTCAATGTGTTTCACAAATTTTCCATTTGTCCTCCCTCACACGAGGGTACTTTGCATGCGGCAGATGGTGTATAACACTGAAGCACGTACCATGGCAAAACGAATTTGTTTAACCTGATGCCTGATAGCATCTTTTAAATCAGATGCACTTTGCGGATAAAATGCATACACTTTAAATTACAGGTATCCCTACAATGAAAGCCTCTATCTGACGTCATGTAAATGTAACGTGGAGCTTCCCCACTTGTGAGGTCTACTGTCAATTATTTCTTAACAAAACAGTTTGGTAACAGATTTATCTGCCGCCATTTTAAGTTTCCTTGACCGCCAAGATCCTCCCGTCTCACTCCAATTTATTTCTGGCTATAAGAATATCTGAAATCTAAAATGTATTCATTTAATTCGCAAAATGCATTTAATTTAAAAAATGCCATCAGACGTGAAGATAAACGGATTCATCTTGCAAAGGTACGCAGGCATGCTGTACATCATCTGCCTCATGCAAAGTGTCATCGTGCGTGAAGGAGGTCACATGGAAAATTTATGAAACACATTGAAATAATTTGCTTTCTGTTGTTTTTCTGTAATTATTGGTTGGCTTTTTGTTGGTTGTTTTCACTTTTCTTCGTAGTATAGCTAGTGCAGGGGTCTGATGGCCGATTGACTAGCTCTCTAACGCTCGGTACCACAGGTTTCGGCTTCAAATCTCGACGGGGCCATGGATGTTTGTAGTTGTTCGGGATCCACTTTAAGCCGTTGGTCCCGGTCTCATATTAATGTACAACGTCACAGAGCCCAGCCAAACTTCTTCCCAAACTGTACAGGGGAAACTCAGCTCTAGGCTCGATGAAGTGGTGTGGTGTGATGTGGTGTAGTAGTTGTATATCTAGTGCTGGTGATTTTCATCTTACAGGTACGTTCCATGCTATCTATGGTTTTTCACTATGGAGATCACATTCCAATAAGTAAAAGTAGGGGTTGCCACTTGTAATTTTTGAAATGGTGTCACTTTAAGCGTAATAATTGTTAAGAGTTTAACTGCTGTTCTTTATATAATTATTGGGCACATACTTCAAAATATCTTAAACCAAATTTCATTCGTTTCTTCGAATGGTTATATAGGTATTGACTCATATATCGAGGAAATCTCTTTTATAATCACCCGGTATTACTAACATCTGATTTCTATATACTTTGTTATTTTTCATTTTACTATTAAGTAAAGTCTGTTAGATATCTATATATTTGTAAAGCGTTGGAGATATTTATATTCCATTTCATTCCACGAAATCGTCCGTTTTGCCAACAGTTCATATTGAATGATATTACAAAAAAATTTGCTTCCTTTGAAGGCGAATTGATTTATATAAAATTACACGAGGAAGTTATTTAGAAAACTTTCCAGGAATTTCTTTTGCATTCTTTTTCTATGTCTCGGTTATTTCTTTGATTTTTTTTGTAAAATATTGATGGTATTGTTGTTACACTAAAAGACAACAATCGAGAGATCGATATAATTGTAATACAGCATATATTCAATCAAATATTTTAAATTACACTAGTAAAAGGAAAAGTGTAGATTATCGTATAACACTTCCTTCAAAGAAAATACCGACAATCGTCCCTCTCTGTAACGATGAAACATTAAGTAAGCAACTAACGTTTCAAAAGCAATAAGGTACTAGTTTAAAATAATGAAAACTAATGTTATTTTTACAGCAGTTTCCAAGGTCACAATTTTTTTGGATTACGAACTCTAATGGTCATTCTGTGAAGTAGAAACTGGTTTATATCTGAAATGTCACATCACATTTGAGCTCTTTAAGGCTATAAACATTTAATATAAAAAAGGAATAATTGCACATTATTCTTCAAATATAATTGAAATCTGTCACAACTCTATTAACTAGACCAGAAACTAATAAAAAAAACCTCGAAAATAACTTTTTAGCTTGATAGTTACTTTCTCGTCCAGATAATCCACATTTCGTCAATGCATTGAAGTCCAGGTCGTTTGTAGTAAGAAATTAAAGCTTGAGAATCTTTGCAGGCAAAGAAATATATGGATGACACCTTATCGGAATCTTATAGACCCAGACCAGCACTATCGTCTGTATATCATTCGGAACACTATATATGTTACTATGCTATAAGCCAAAATAAATACTCCAATGTGTACGCTAAATTGGGTCTAATAAATCAGTAAGTTGGAAAGTTCTTCAATCTAATTTGAAAATTAGGGAGATTGTTGCAAATCCCTTAGATGCCATGGAATATTCGTTTCACATCGCAGTTTTCCATTGTAACGGTTTATACCCATCTTATAGTATTTTCTCTGTAGCACTCAATCTTTTTCTTATAAGGAATAATCTAGATCAAAAAGCCTAGAAACCTTAATGTATGTACAACGAGATTAGAATGCTTGACTCGTGGCTCAGTGGCAACGTGCGCTGCTGGTGAGCATTAGGGCGGGGATTCAATCCTCTGGCGGCTTTGTTGTAGACGCTGTTTCAAAAAACGAGGAGCCTCGATGGCGTTTGTGAGGTTTAGCATCTCGCCTCGCTAGTCAGACTACCTGGTGGGAGTTTTCCGGGTTTTCTCACATGCGATACGAAAATATGGGATAGTTCGCCCCTAAAGATTTCCCGGAAGGCATTGTTCTGCTTCTTCCGCTACACGGTGCAGAAGTCAGACTTCTTCCTACGGGTACAGAAGCAGAACAGAAGAACACAAGCTGCACCCCTCTTCCCACCTTCTATGAAGGATACGACAATAATAACAATGAAATTAGAATAAATTATTTTATTTAATACATAATAATAAATATTCTTGAAACGAAAATAATATTTTCCGTTTATCAGAATAATAGTGTTAAAAACTTATTTAAAACATTTTTATTCAACTATGGAAATCAGTTCTTAAAACTGTGAATTTAGAAAGGGATGAAATGTAATTATTCCTAATTTAATAACCAGTTTTATTTCATACATGCTTTACTATTTTATGAATAAAAAATAAACTGACAATAATTTTATTATTTTTATATTTGTTTATTCAATTCTTAGTATTATTTATATTAGTTTGCTTTCAAGGATAATATTTATCAAGCAATAAAATTAATAATATATTTATTTTTTTCTATTTGAAATAATGCTATCATTTATAATAAATATTTTTATAAACCTATGTAGTTCATTATTTAATTTTAAATACTAACATTCTTCACAACATCTATGTGCTCTTTTTCTGATATAAAATGATTTATACATGAATACTTAAAAATAAAGCCCTAAATTCTAGATTTGAAATAACTTTAATTTAATTGAAAGTTTATCTTATACAATATTTTTATTAGAAATAATACCTACTATTATTTTTATTGAAGTTAAAATATAGCATATATGAAAGTTTACAAACAAAAAAGAAATTAATAATTTAATGAAACTTTTAAAAATGGCTTAAATTAAGTTATTCATATTTTCAACTATAAAGAATAATGTAGAGAATAACTAATAAATTTATTTTAAATCAAGTTGAAACGTTTGCTTTTAATCGCTTTAAATCAAACATTTGTGTATTTAGTACGCTTGCAAACAAATATTTATGTTTGTAAAATAAAAATGGTTTTAACTTAGTGAATTTGAAAATATAAAACACATACAACAATCAGATTTTTACGAATAAAAAAAATTATTAAATCACTGAGTGTGATAAGAAAGAATGTGATTTTTTCTTGTAATGTACATTATTTTTAATTTGTTGTTGGTGTTATTTTGAACAATAATTATTCATTTATTCATTTAAACAGTTTTTTAAAGTTTATCTATTTAATTCATATTATCATATTATTTAAAATAAATGTAAAATTATGATAAATATACCTTTAAACACCTGCAATTTTCATTATTTCATTTTAAATATTAACAGCCTTCATAGATAATAAGTCTTTATTGATTTAATTCTTTTTTTATACATTAGCATATACATAAATACATGCAAAATAATAAGCATAAAAATACATATAAAATAATAAACATAGACATATAATTTGTTTTTGCCATTTTAATTTTTTACCATTTCGTAAATTTTTTTAAAATGTTATTAATATTTCATTGTTTTCTTATTCTTATATTTTTTTTTATTTTTTATTTTTTTTCTAAATTAATCAGGAGAATTTGTATTTTAAGATCTTGGATTCAAAACAAAGCTACAATTATCCTTCGATATATCGTGTTTTATTATAACACCATTTCGAATACTTTGCATACGTTTTTCAAGAAAAAAAAAGCCACTGAAGCTTTAAGGTGAATTTCCACAAGAACCTAACATCGTAGAATGTCAGCCAATCAGAAGCCTATCTCTCCTCACTCAGGGATTTTGATTGGCTAGTTCTACAAAATAAGATTTTAGTATGCGGTTGAAACAGTTCGCACTTTTAGGAAACAGTTCGTTATATCACCTTTTCAACGTAACACACTTTTTCTTTTGTCTCCGGATATGCAAGTTATAATAATGACCGAGTATACTTGTATTTTACAGTGCAATCACCCTTTTGGAAGTTTTGGACTATAGGTGTTTCATAAAAAAGTATAATTAAAAATAACAATTTTTTCCATTTATAGAAACTGAATAGTTTCTATAAATGGAAAAAATTTAGCTTTGTAAAACTGTTTATTCTATATAAATGGGATAATACTTGTTTATATTCTTCGTACGCCTTGTTAAATTAGGAAGTTTTAACAATAGCATAGATTCATAGCATTTTACATGCATTGTAAAACTCTAAATTTGACTCATAATATCTCTTGCATTTTAATTTAATTGTATCTTAAAAATAATTTCTTGTATCTTAATTTAATTGTATATTAATAATAAACTCCCGTAACGCAATAATTCAACAAAAATTATTTTAAAGGAAAATGGTTAACTTGATATATAAAATGTTTAATTTGATATTTGATTTAATATAAATACTAAAATTTATTCTCCGAGTTACATTTTCTTTGTAAGGTTTAGTTATTTTGGTAAGTAAACATTGCACAAAAAATATTTTCGGATAATGAATGTCAAACTTCCATATATAGATACCTAAAGTAATTTTATTAATCAAATAAAGTGAAATAATCAAAGTAGAGTTTATTATAGATATGATTCTGTATGATAGATGCATATTAAGATTTTCAGAATATTTTTAAGGAATTGAGGAACCTATAAAATAAAAAGATAAATACAGCAATATATTGATGCAACAATGCTTTTAATTAGCATATATTTTTTTATTTTTATATTTATATTTAAACAGTTCATTATAATTAAATGAATCAATTAATCAATTCATTGTTATGATTTAATTATTTTTTATTTATTTTATACAGTTATGCAATTAATTAATGCAGTTAATGCAGGTTTTTATTCACTTAATTAGATCTTGATCTATAATAAGAGATGTTTCAGTGGTGATAATACATTCTCATTATAGCATCTCTTAATATAGATAAAGATTTTACAATATTTAAAAGAAGAAAAATTTTAATACTACAAGGGATTTTATAAATACAGATTCGACATATATCAAGAATATTTTTTGTTCTAATGCAGCTGACAAACACTTAGACAGCTTGGTCTTGGATGCCTTAAGGCAAGCACTGCACAGACGTTACTCACTTTGCATTACCCAAGGGGCGCGTGTAACTTGAAGATAAGCCACGGACGCGGAGTAACAATGCCCCCGCAACGCTATACGATCCTATTAGATCGGGACCTACAGTTTAAAGTGGATTCCGAACAACTACAACCGTTCATGGTACTACCGGGACTCGAACCCGTGGTACCGAGATCCAGAGCGCTAGCCACTCGGCCATCCAGGCCCCGATATCAAGAATATTAAAGCAAATAATCTGTCTGCATAGTTTACTTGTCTTGTCCCTAAACCTAATTAAAACATCAGTGCAAAAAATCATAAACATTTTTTAATCAAGATAAAAGCAAGTAAGCAATTAAAATTTTATTTATTTCTTCTAAAATTCCTGATTAGTTTAATAAAAATTCTCATAAAAAAACTTTTAAAATCATTAAACATATTGATGTTTTCTTTCATTTATTTTAATTTATTTTTATGCGAAGTTTTTGGAAGATTTTTTTCTGTTGTCTATAATGTTGATTGAGAAAATAATAGATTCAAATTACGTATAAAGAAAAAAATTCTTTAGTGACAATAGAAACTTCTACAAAAAATAAAATAAAATAAATAAATAACCGTTTGATTTTTTAACTTATTTTACTGATTTAGTGCTGTTAATTATATTATAATTACCTCATTTTTGTGAAAGTAAATATTAGAGTGGTAGTAGTAGTCTTTAGAGTAGTATTTCTGTGCACTCATATAAGTTTTAACAATTATGCCCATGTTTTTATACGTCTAATAGAGTTTTTTTTTATGGGAAATATTTCTTTTATTATTAAGAAAATATTTAGCTTCTTAATTGTTCATCCTTTCATTTCATTGAAAAAATAACATATTTTATAATACATAAAAAATCATCATCATCATCATCAAATAATGATGCAACACATAAATGCTAACAAAAAAAATGATGTTACACATAAATGCTAATAAAAGAAATGGTGATACAAAAAAAATTTATTTTATTTCTGCTGTAAAACTGAATCAGTTATTGGAAAAAAAAATGTTTAATTGGATTACATCACAAAATTCTTATTAATATAATTTTTTTTTGTTATTATTTTTTTCTGAAGTAAATTTTCTCATCAGTTTACAGATTCAATGTATATTTTTTGGATAGTAAACAAAAATCACGTGAGATGAATTAATACAATAATAACACTAATTAATATCGTATATTTTTTTAATTAATTCATAATTTGAAGCTTATTGTTTCTTGATATTATATTGTTTCATGCATGAAATGACTTAATTTAATTACATAAATTTGCTATAGGGGTAATAAATCATGTTAGTGAACATGGATTTTGTGTGTAGCATAATTCAAAAATATATTAAAATATACAATAAAAGATGCAGATTATTTTTAAATTAAAAATTATATTTATTATTATTATTATTATGTTTATGACTAGTATTTACGTTATGATTAATACTAATGATTATGATGATGATGTTTTTACTTCATTCACAATTGAATTTTTGTTATTATTAAATAAATATCAATATTAAAATTCCTCCTCTCGCCCTTAAATTTTTTTCTATGAATTTTAATGAATGTTTGCTTTATTTATATTTTTTACTGCCAGGTTGGGGGCTCCAGAATGATGCCAATTCGTTGGATGGCTCCTGAAAGTATAACGTACGGAAAATTTTCTTTGGAGTCAGACGTGTGGGCATACGGCGTCGTACTTTGGGAGATATTCACTTATGCAAAGCAACCTTATTACGGACATTCGAATGATGAGGTAAATGAAACAATTTATATTTATGTTTAGATTATACTATTCAAATATAGATTATTTATAAAAATAGAAATAGTTTTCCTTCCTAGATATTTTTGAGAGTTGAATTTCAAATTTAAAATAAAAATTTGTTTCATATACGATTCTTCATTTATTCCTAAGGTGAGGTAATTTTACTTTGTATATATTTCAATGATGTTTACAATTAATATATATATATGCATATATATATTATTTTCCTTTATACCCATCTTTTTGTCTGCTATTTGTAATAAACAGCAATTGTATAAACTGCAAAGTATCTTCCTGTTCTCTTATCTCTCATATCTTTATACCATCGTAGAATCTCTCACCATGTTCATCATTGAAATCGTCAAAACGTTATAGAAAATCTCGATATGCGAATGAAAGATGTTACTCATGAATGTCTTATATGGCAATCTAGATTGCAAACTCCACATATTTCAAGAATGTACATAAATTCTACCGCATATAGTTAACTACACATTACATATCACGAATCTGAGTAAAATTGTTTGTCTTTCAGAGGCTCATTCGATGTGTAAGGTTGATGTCGTCTTCTAAACTTAGTTACAGGAGCCTTTGTCACAAGTATTGAAACGCAAGTTCCATATGCTCGTTACAAATGTCCCAATTGCAACGTTATTTATGCTAGGCAACAAAGAAGTTCATTAGACTTTAGAAAATGTACATATATAACACTGCCAACAACAATAATTCATTAAAAAAATTGTATAATAATAAAGCAATTTGTGGAAATTTGCAATAACTGTGAAATATTTGCATATCAACCAATAATGTTTATATACACATATATATATACATATATTTCTAATGACAAAGCACTACAAAATGGGAAAAATACAGAAAAAAGAAAAACAATGGAGTTTCAACAAAGTTGATCGAAGTCATTACCTTTAAGAGTTTCCTTAGCTTGCCAGTATCTTGCCGTCTCGGATTCACCATGAAGTGCCTAGCAACCAGGGTGATGAGCTCAATTCATTAGTTCTGCCAAATCACAAAGAATGCTGTTTGGTTGGTCAAAAAATCCCAATGCGATGTAGATGCTTATTAGATCGGTTCTTTTTTTTATTGAAACAAGCCACCAGCATTCCATTGCAAGACGCGTAGGCCAACCGCATGATGATTAGGATGGCCATTTAGTCCAGGATGCTTAATATAGAACGTTGCCTAGGGTGCACCACTAGAAGATATGTCTACATTGGCTCCTGCTTATACATTAATGACGTTTAAAGAGCGTTTTAACAATATAATTTTCTTGAGTTAAGTCTGCATATGTGACTAGAATAGAAGTCTTTTTATTATTACATAATTTTACAGCCTTATAAACCTTTTTAAGTACATCTACAAATGTAAAGAAGTTAAATTTTCATCTAGATACTCATAATTTATTTATGGATTGCCACTGAAGAGTAATAGTAAATTCAATATTTTCATGGTAATTTTTTTCAATTATGAATAAAGAGCATTATAAGGTCAGTCTAGAAAATAATCTGGATAGCACGAATAACGATATATATATATATTGAAGGGGAAGGAAGCAGCTATAATATATATATATATATATATAAAACATATGGCACCACCGGGATATATATATATATATATATATATATATGTTCATATATATATATATATATATATATATATATATATATATATTTGCAGCTTATGAAAAATAGTAAATAGTTTGCATTTTATTCATTAATAATTTATTTTTCTTTAAAATACAACTGTACAAAATAAAACCATGATCAAAGTACAGAACTCTGTAATTTATATAAAAAAATAACATTTTGATTGTAAAATGTTTTACTTTTAACTGAACATAAAATATATGAATTAATCATGAAAAAGATGTTTGAGACCTTCATACAAGATCAGCGATGTTAACTCGTAAAATACACATTTCACAAATACTTTTTCCTAAAAATGTTTTTCAAGCTTTATAAACTGTTTACTCAGTTAGTTAAACTTAAACTCAAAGTAAACTCAAACTCAGTTAAATGTTAGTTAAACTCAGATGTCAGAGTAGTTTTAAGAAATACACTATGTACATTTAATTTATTATTGAATTTTTTTAATCAGTTTTGAAAATCAAATAAAATCGTTCTGATGATAATCGTCAGTGACAGACTGAAACTGGATAGATGTTTGTTACTTGAATCTTCGAAATAATGTTATGATTTAATGCCATTTAAATTTCGATTAACAAAATTATTATATTTATTACATTATATAAATTAATGTTATATATATTAACTATTAATTATTATAATTTATTCACGAAATTATACCATAAATGTGGCAACTTCCCAAAACTATACTTAAATGTGGCAAAATATCTATCCCAGTTGACTCCTCATTATGTCTTTGATTGCCTAGCTGTTGCAGCCATCATGCAGTGTCTAGACCATCGCTCAGAAGAAGGTTTAATACTCCGAGCTGGCAATCAATATTTTCTTTCTAAGGCAGCTGGCAAACACGTAGACAATTTGGCTTTGGAGGCCTTAAGGCAAGTGCTGCACAGACGTTACTCATTTTGCATTACCCAGTAGGCGCGTATAACTTGAAGATAAGACATGGACGCAGAGTAACAATGCCCCCGCAATGCTCTACGATCCTATTAGACCGGGACCTACGGTTTAAAGGGACCACTCGGCCATTCAGGCCCTCTGGCAATCACTATAGCCAATATTATTCGGGAGTACCAAGATATTTAATTTTCTTAAATTCTTCAGGGGATACGACGACAACAACAACAAAACCATTATATTACATAATATTTTATTAATTAAAATTCAACAAATTTATAAAATAAAATTTATAACTAATTAATTTAACTGGTCGATCTTTTTTTGAGAAAAAGATTCACTTCATAATATTTATTCATATTCATTTCATACTATTGAGATTGATACATTTTGTATAAAGGCTTAAGAAATTTTCTTCCGAATTGTTTTGACTCAATTTGCAAGGCATCTTACTCTCCCCACCTGAAAACTGTCCTCCTCACAAATATACCATTAATATTAACTATTAATTATTATATTTGATTTATAAGACTATACCACACCTGTGGCAACTCTCTAATGTTGAGCTTACTCTTCATCATGTCTTTGATGGCCCAATTGTTGCAGTCATCACGCATTGTTTGAACCATCCCACGGAAGAGGATTTATACTCCGATCTGGCAATCAACGTAGTCAATATTATTCTGGATCACCAATATATTTGATTTTTCTTGTACTCTTCAATGGACAGCAACAACAAAACTAACTTATATTACATAATATTTTATTAATTATAATTCAACAAATTTATAAAATAAAATTTATAACGAATTAATTTAATCGACCTTTTTTGAACAAAAATTCATTTCTTAATATTGAGATTGATGCATTTACGACATTTTCTTTCCAGGTGGTAAGACTGATTTTGCAAAGTTTCTTACTCTTATCACAAATGTTCCATTAATATTAACTATTAATTATTATATTTGATTTATAAAACTATTCTAAAAATATGGCAATTGTTCTAACTTCTAGCTTTCTCTTCTTCTTGTCTTTGATTGTCCAACTTTTGCAGCCACCATACATTGTTTGGACCATCCCTCGGAATAGGATTTGTATTCCAAGCTGGCAATCGACACAGCCAACGTTTAGGGAGCACCATGATATTTGATTTTCTTGTACTCTTCAGGGGTTACAACAACAAAACTATTATATTACAATATATTTTATTAATTAAAATGAAGCAGAGTTTATAAAATATAATTTATAACTAATAAATTTAATGAATTGATCTTTTTGAAAAAAAAAAAAAAAAAGATTCGTTTCATAATATTGAGATTGTTGTTGCTGTTTTAATGCAGCAGACAATATAGAGACAGTTAATCTTTATGCCATAAGCAAAGGCTGCACAGTTCTGTTACTCAATGAGCACTACCAAGTGGCACACTACCACAAGCACTCACAAGCACTACCACTACTAAGTGGCACATGTAGCTTGAACATATGCAACGGACGCGAGTAAAACTACCCCCAAAACGCTCTAAGATCCTATTAGACCGGAATTTAATTTCTATTCAGAATTTTTTGAAATTGTTGTATCTTGTAAAAATACTTAGGATATTGTCTTTCCAGCTTGTAAGACTCATTTTGCAAGGCATCTTACTCTCCCCACCTGAAAATTGTCCACCTCCCAAATGTACCATTAATATTAATTTTATTTTAATTTATTTATTTTTATTATTTTATTTAATTGTATTTAACTTAATATTTTAATAATATTTTTTTTATTAGACTATAACAAAAATGGGGCAACTGCCCTGATGTCCAGCTTGCTCCTTCTCATATATTTGGTTTCCCAACTGTTGCAGTCGCCATGTATTGTCTGGATCATTCCTTGAAGAGGATTTATACTCATAGCTGACATCAACATAGCCAATATTATTCGGGATCACCACGATATTTGATTTTCTTGTACTCTTCAGGGGACAAAAACGACAATAAAATTATTACATTACATTGCATTTTATAACTAAAATTAAACAGATTTTTTAAAATAAAATGCATAACTAATTAATTTAACTGATCGACCTTTTTTGAACAAAAGATTCACTTCATAATATCGAGATTGATGCATCTTTTATAAATGCTTACGACATTTTCCTTCCAGGTGGTGAGGCTCATTTTGCAAGGCATCTTACTCTCCCCACCCGAAAACTGTCCTCCTCACATATGCACCATAATGGCTGGATGTTGGAAAACAGAACCACGAGATCGCCTCACGTTCCAAGAAGTGTATCACATGATTTCACCAAACTTGACTGACAACGTACTTGAAGCTTCAGCGTCTCAAGACGATTCAGACATGCGCATGGACAGTGAAAATTACCTATTGCCAACAGGCATCACGGTGGAATCATAAAAAGATTCACTCACAGAAGCATTTGAGAACTGGATGTCTTTTTAATTGCATGGTACTTGTATGTACTTATGTTTTGTGACTGATTCATTATTACATGTATATATCTTCTATGTGTTGAACTTTAATTTAAAATATCGTAAGTTGGTGGTTTTTAAATCCTTATTATCAAAAAAAAAAAAGAAATTTCAGTTTGGATTTCAAAACATATTAATTTTAAAATGTTTTATCTATTATCAGTTATATCATGCTTCATATCCATATAATTTTGAAACAAGTAATATAAAAAAAAAAATTTTTTTAAAGTCAATTCCTACTTTTTTTTCATTATATTGCAGGAAGTCCTTTATAAATAAAGTTGACATTTTCCTCTTACATATGACGTCATCTATTGGTAGAAATTAAATCTAAGAAAAACTAAAATTAATTAATTTAATTTAATTACTGAATTAATATTTGAAAAAACTGTATTATCATCAAGTGTCATCCACTACAAGTTCAAAAAAATGTATTTGAACTTGAGTGGATGAATAAAAAGTACTTTATTAACGATTGAAAATTTGAACAAGATATATATAGGGAGAGTGGGAACTAATAGTAGGAATTGAAAAAGAAACTGTATTTCATTATTTCTATTTTTTTTATCCGTATTTGATTCGAATCAAACATTTAAAATACCACTCTTAGCACTGTATTTCAGTTTATCAAACATTTCAAAGAGTTCTTTGTTAGTTCATATATTTTTTTCTGATGTAATAAGTATACACAATTTAATTTGCATGTGAAAAGATACCATAAGATTTTTTTTTCTAAAACTTTTCTTTCAGAATTTTAAAAGGTAGTAATTTTTAAATTATATTTAAGAAGAAGAATTTATCTTTTTTCCTTACCTAAGATTATTATCGTAAATTATTCCTTTTTTTTCCTTCCTTTTAAGAAAAATGATACATTATTTTCTTTTAAACGAAACAAATCAAACAAATCATCTAGAAATTAAATGTCCTTTGAAATCGCTTTTTTTTCTCTTACTAAAGAAGACTTTACATTTTATTAAAAAATTTAACTTTTTTTTATAAATTTGTTACATAAAGCATAATTTTTTTATGATAAGAGTTTTCTATGATTCAATAGCTCAAAATTTCTCATTTTTAATTTTTAAAAATAATGTAAATTCAACATATTTTCGTACTTTTTAAAAATAGCTGTTTTTGTTTCTGTGTTTTATGCATTATTCTATGTAATAAATATTTACGGATTAATTATAATAATTTTCGCATTGTGTATATGCAAATGGAATATAATATAGCTAATTCAGATGTTAATTTTCGAAAAATAATGTTTCATGCTGTTCCTCATTATAGTGTAAAATTTATAAGGATTTGTTTGCTTTCAAATAATTAATTTTTATGAATTTTATATATACGAGGATTAAATCAAATATTTAAAAAAAAACATCTTTTGTCAAGTCTGTATCAAAAAATTCTTGCATTTATATCCTCTACTCTAGAATTCAAATTTTCTTTTGTGAGATTTACAGATTATAAATATCATATGCAAATTCATGTGGATGTATTTTCATGATGTATTGTGTAAATTGTTATTATATTTGATATTCAGCATTTATTGCTTAGCAATACTATTATTTTCTTAGTATTGCAAAGGATTTACGTAAAAAACCAAAATTATATTTGTCTACTACAGTAATTGTGAAATGTGTTCCACCATAATTTAGCTGTGGTTTTATGAGATGCTTGTGATTTCATCTTCAAAGTTTCAATTTATCATTTATATTATTTATTCCATTTCTCATTTGTTTTTATAGCTTTGTCACTGCATTGTTAACTGTGCAAAAAATCGACTTTGTCAAATGAATATATATAAAATAAAAAATAAAATATTTAAATCGTATTTTTTTTTTTATATTTTGTAATAATCACTTATCGTTAGCTACATAATAACACTTTCTTCACAAAGAAATAATATTTGTGGTCATATAAATGTTATATATATTGCAAATATAATCAATTAAATATTAAAGTGCATGTTAAAAAAACGGTTTTTTTTTATTTAGAAACATAATAACAAGCTACATAATAATACTTAATTACATACGTTACACGTTAGCCACATAATAATATTTTTTTCACAAAAAAAATTGTATTTGTGGTCAAATAAATATTAAAAAATCCCACTATTTTATGATTTAGAGGCATAATAACAGTTAGCTACATAGGCTAGATAATATCATTTTATTCAGAAAAAAAAAGAATATTTGTGATCAAATAAGTATTATATATGCTACAAATATAATGTAATAAATATAAAAGTGTATGTTAAAAAAACGACTATTTTTTTATTTAGAAACATAATAACCAGCTGCATAATAACACTTAGCTACATAAGCTACACGTTAGCTACATCATAATATTTTATTCACAAAAAAATAAATATTTGTGGTCAAATAAATATCATATATGTTTCAAATATAATCAAATAAGTATTAAAGATTGCATTAAATAACGGCTATTTTACGGTTTAGAAACATAATTGCAGCTACAAAAGATACATTGTAGTTATGTAATAACGTTTCATTCACAAAAAAGTAATATTTGTGGTCAAGTAAATATTATATATGTTATAGAAATATAATGAAATAAATATAAAAGTGTATGTTAAAAAACGGCTATTTTTTTTTATTTCGAAACATAACAATAAGTTGCATAATAACACTTAACTATAGAAGCTATATAAGCCGCACGTTAACTACATAATAACATTTTATTCAGAAAAAAGTAATATTTGTGGTGAAATAAATATTAAATATGTTGCAAATATCATCAAATAATTATGAAAGAGTATGCTAAAAAACGGCTATTTTATGATTTTTTTTCTAAATCATAAAATAACAAACTTCATATTATCTAGTAACAAACTGCATATTTACACTTAGCAACATAAGCTGCATGTTAGCTACATAATAACACTTTATTCACAAAAAAGAAAACCTTCTGGGTCAAATGAATATTATATAACAGGCTAAATTTATACACGTGTCTTTTGAAGGTTAGGGCTAACTAAAAATCATATGGATTTAATACTAGTAGTGCCATTTATATGTCAGCCTATGAACTTTTCAGCCCACCTGTTATGTCGCAAATATAATCAAATAAACATTAAATAGTATGTTAAAAAAAACGGGGCCTGAATGGCCGAGTGGCTAGCGCTCTGGCGCTCGGTATTACGAGTCCCGGCGGTGCTGGATGTTTGTAGTGGTTCGAATCCACTTTTTAAAACCGTAGGTCCCGGTACTAATAGGATCGTAGAGCGCTGGGGGGCATTCAAATCCGTGGCTTATCTTCAAGTTACGCGCGCCCCCTGAGTAAAGCGAAGTGAGTAACGTCTGTGCAGCGCTTACCTTAAGGCGACCAAGCTGTCTAAGTGCTTGCCAGCTGCATTAGCACAAAAAAAAATGTTAAAAAAAACGACTATTTTATGATTTAGAAATATTATTTAAATTTAGGTGAGCTATATCTGGTTTATTCTTTATCTGCCAGAGTGGCTTGATTACTGGCACGTCTCATTTTCGTAGCTGGAAGATCTGTATGTGAAGCTCGTTATATGATGTCGGGGGGTTTCAAATATCATTTAAAAAATATATTTATTTAACACTTATAGATATAAAAGACTTTACAAAATATTAATTGGATTTTTAATATTTCTTAAAAATAAATAATTTTAAAATGCATTTCAACTTTCTATTTAACATTGAAACCAATCAGCAAATATATGCTAGTAGAATTCTATTACAAGCATCTGTAAGTAAATTTTATTTCTTTTCATCTATATTTAAATTCAAAGAGATTTGAAAAATATGCATTAATATTTGGACTGATTTCAAAAGGAAAATCCCGGAACCACGAATGAACACGTATAGTTACTTGAAAATTACAGTAGAGGTCACAGACAATATTGAAAAAAATAAAATAAAAGATAACAACGATTTACAACAGACTCTTGTGTTCGGTCTCTAACAAGTCGCTACAAGGGTGAAACAGACTGTGGATAAGTCAATTGGTAGTTCTCTAAGTGGGATACCATGGTACCTAAATTTTAAAAATGTCACTCATGATAGAATGAGGTAATATTCATGGAAAGATTTTTTTTATCCTACGCTCGTCTGTGGCTATTCAGTCATACGACGTCGAGCCTCCCTGTAGCGTGCAGTAGTGTCATGAGGTGCATCGATAACCCCAGGGAAATTCCACGGGTTATCGCCTTCCATATTAGCGATCACCTGTGGAACTGCCACATTATTTCGGATCGCCCCTTTTCATATTGGCGAGCCGACATAATGGACAAATTCCATCCGAAGCCAAACCAGTGAGATGGAGGTGCGCCTACAGATATCTATGGCCAGTTGTAAGGCGGAAGTGTGCGACAGCCTCAGCCCTTTTCAGGTCCATACTACTACTACTACACCACACCACATCACTGTGCCTAGAGCTGAGTTGCCCCTATACAGTTTGGGAATGATGTGGGTGAAATGAATGGACGCACGATGGAGGCGGAAAAGTTTTGCATAATTATGTTTTGGAGGTAAAGAAGCTGAACAATGGGGAAAATTCATACAAGAACAGAACTAAATATAAAAAATTAAAAAAAAAAAATTGAAGAAGGATGAAATGTGAAATGCGAAAAATATAAAAGAGTTAGGTAAGATATTAGTGAAAAAAATTAAAAGCAATATAATACAATAAACACTACAAAGGAGATTATACGAATCAGAAAGCTGAAAGAATATTCATTCCAGGTCCATAGGAATACGGCACCCATGTGGTAAGACATCTCCACCTTTCGTTGCCTCTCACGCCCTTGAGGCTTTTACTGGTGAAGTTGTTGATGGCTGCAGTGATATGGTTGCTCTCGGTCCTGAGTGTCAATGAAAACTCCGGCTGGTTGGATTCGGCCCCACTTTTCGCCATGACATCGGCTTTTGCATTACCAGGGACTTCCACATGAGTAAAATCATGTGGTGATTGACATGATTATCCATTACAAATGTAGAGCCCAGCAGCTGATGAGCAGTTTCCTCCAGTTTTGAGCAACACTTGTCTGTGCTCGGACAGACTGGTGGGCTGAAATGGTAAAGGTCTGAGTCTGAAGGTCTCAGTGCTGAAATTGCCGACTGAAATCAATAAAGAAAACAACCCTTCTCGGGGTTAGAATCAATAATTGTTTAGCAGCTTCCTGGACCGCACACATTTCTCCTTTATAGTTGATGGTGTTCTTTTTCCAAGGCCAGGAAGTTGTCAAAAAGATTGCAGTGCCCTCCGATACCGACAAGATGCCGTCCTATTCAGGTTGTTGAGTTTAGTTGTGCAATGTGTCATGTGGTATTAATTTAGCAGAACACCATGCCATATTCGGACTATATTAGTGACGGAACCATCGGCTCATAACTTATGTAGAATATTATCCTATTCTCAAACTAAAACACCACACTAGTTTTTCTCAAGAAATATTACCTGGTCAAACATTAAGTCACACCAAATCATGATGTCCAAAATGAGGTTGAGGTCCACAGTTTTCCATATTTTTTTACAGAAAACAAAAGCGATTTTTAAAGCAATATTCTTCTATATTTCATTTTTTACAAAAGTGATATTCAACTGTAAGCAATAATCTGATGTCAACGAGCATTACCTGATCTTTTATTAGTATAATTGCAGTGCGAGGCCTGCAGAACAGGTTTGAATTTTAAAACTCAAGCTCAAGAATTTTTCCGATGACTTTAAGGACATGATAATTAGGTGGCCAAGTGAAATAATATGATTTATCTGCTTCATGTTTTGTTAACCAGGCCTGAATACATCTGGCGCGAAACTACACAGAACAACTGTCGATGGCGCATTTCCAACTTTACAATGAATGATTGACAAGTTTGCAAAGAGGCATTTAACAATGGAACAATTTCGCAACGGAAAGTTGAATATTCTCAACACTTTCGTCGTTATTCTTGCAGCTTTTTTTCGTTATTATACGAAAAGTACATTGCAGGAAAGTTCTTATACAAAATGGGATCACAGTAAAAATGAGGATTCGTAATATTTTACTTTGAGTGTAATATATAACATCTAAAAAAATAATAAACAATATAAACTATTTATATATATTTGTTGTTATTTATAAAACTATACTTAAGTTTACTACTTGCTTAATTTTTTTGAAGGAACGACTACCCAAAGTTTATCTAGAATTCAAATTTTATTATAATTCCTTAAAAAAATATTTTACTTCGATTATATTTTACATTATTTAATCCATCGTATTTTATTCAATACTTAAACGGAAATTAAAACTGAATAAATACATTGCAAATTTACTGTTATACAAAATGGAATACATAGTATTAAAAATTTACTATTTACTTAAATTGTTACATTAAAAATTACTATTTACCTAAATTTATTTATTTATATTTGTTGTTATTTAAAAAATTATACTTTAGTTTACTATTTACCTTAATTTTTTAAGAGGGCCGACTAATGAATTATCTATAATTCAAAATTTATTATAATTCCTTAAAAAATATTTTATTTCGATTATATTTTGCAATATTTAATCCACCGTATTCTATTCAATACTTTAAGGAAAATTAAAATTGAATAAATACCAAAAATAAAAAAGATTAAAAATTAAATTTATAATCATAAAAACAGATTTAAAAAAACTTTTTAATGTAATAAGATTCTTCTGTTTCTTAACTTTTATAAAGAACCTATTTAGTATGATGTTTTTTTAATTGAACTTTTCTAAATGAACGAGACGTTTTAAGTTTCAAAAGCAACATGATGATATGAAATACTTTAAAATATTTGATTTTAAAAGTATTCCTATGATTAGTATTCCTTTTCTTCTGTTTAGATATATATATATATATATATCATTAATATTTGTAAAGTCTTTTATTAAAGTTAATCAATTCCAATTATAGATAATTATTTTTTTTCATTATTGTCGTATTTATAATGAAGATGTGTTCATACATTCGATACTAATATAAATATATATTTTAGATTTTCTTACTTTTCATAAATTGAAATTATATCCAGACCTTTCAAGTTATTATTTCCTGAGCAAGAAATCAAATTAACATGGATTCAAGTAACTCCATCTAAAAGTAATTAAAAAAATGATAACTTATATCTCATGTTACTTTGATCAAAAGTTTATTAGTCTTAGATATTTGAGTTTTCTCTTAAAAAATAAAGTTGTGAAATACATATTTTCAAAAGTCACTTATCGTGATATTCAAACAACATTTTCAATATTTAAATTTCAAAGAAAGATTGATATAAAGCTTAATTAAAAAAGTTAAACATATTTATTTAAAAATATATAAAATATAACAAAACTTTCATCAAATAGTTTTATTAGGGTTTGAATATCAATTAATATCAATTAAGTAAATATAAATTAATTGCTGCAGTATTCGAAATAAAAAGAAAAAAATTATTAGCTGATTAAATGAGTAAAAATAACCATCAGCCTACATATTAATTTTAACATTTGAAGCAAGTTTTACTTATATTAGATTTCAACATCTTTTCATCGAATTTTCTTAAACTAAAAACAATAAATAATTATTATTTATTTAACGCAGAATTAATGTTTATATATCTAAAATATTAAGCACATTGTTTTACATATATATATCTGTATATATATATAGACAGCACATAGCAGAATCTGTCAGCAGACAGCAATGGTCCAACATGGACTGTAGTACCAGAGAAATTTTATATATCTATATATATAAGTAAATATAAATGGAGTAAGTAAATATAATGGACTGTGGTGCCAGGAAATTATATATATATATATATCTCATGCTTATAATCAAATTAAGAACTTCCATAATCACATTTGACGTGCTGATTTTTGGAAAAAAAATTTCTATAATTTCATTATAGTATTGATGAATAAATCGAAATCTGCTTTCATTGGTTTTGACTTTTACCCAATTAAATATATTGCTGCCAATTAATTTATGTTGCTTCTCCATCTGTTATATGTAAGTATGATAGTCTTAATCCTATAACAGTCTTAGTAGGTCTTAATAAACAATAAAATTCAGGCAAATATCTGGATGGCAAAATTAAATTTTTTCTGGCCCAAATAAAAATATGAATTCTAAACAATCAATACTATACTAATACAACTGACACTGCTTTTCACACTTCAAAACAATGTTGATGAAATTTTAACGTTTTTATTGAAGTTCCTGATGTAAATCCTTCTTATTCTGTCTTTACTAAGATATTAAACCATATTTCACACAGGAAAAGCAAGTTCTGAACTGTTTGGTGGTAAAAAATGTGGAAAGGGACCTTGAACCCTCCCAGCTGTTTTTGCTGGGGATGTTTATGTTACTGGCAGGTGTAAGATTTCAGAAGGGATGGGGGGAATTTTAGCATTTGTCACAGTTATAGTTTCCAAAGTGTTTTGATTGGAAGAGGGGAGAGAAAGGAATATCACAAATAAACTATTTTTTGTCTTATCTAAGTCCCTGAGTAGTTTTATTGTCAATTATTTTTTGCTTCGTAAATTTAATATTCGGGCATACATTTTTTTTTTCCTTAAAAGAAAAAAAAAACACCGATGGAATGTTGAAAATATATACAGCTAAAATGGTAGAATTTGTACCATTTTAACGTTTTTTACCACACAATTTTTTTAACCCTCTTCTATACATCAGTGGGAAAATGTTTAAAACTTGTGAATCTAAAATTTAGAAATAGGTAGTATTTACTATTATTTGAGACACCAAAGTAAAACTTACTATATCGCCAAATTTTTATATTTAATATAGAACAACATAAATAACATCTTTTTTATTTAATACTCAAGAAAAATGCAAAATATCTAACAAATATAAAGTTATTTACAATTAAACGATTGTTTTCAAAATGAATTATTTTGTATTATAATAGGCAGTGTCGAGAAGAACTCATTGATTGATGATAAGATTTAAAAATTAATTTTATAACACAGTAATATATTAGCCTGCTAAGAAAAGTTAATTGGTAAATTAAAAAAAAAGTTAAATCAATTTAGTTATGTTATATTATGTTTTATTATATATTTATTATATGTTTATTTTATGTTTATCTTTATTTATATTATTTATGTTTTATTTATATTTATCTTTAGAATATGATATAGGAAAATAATGTCAAATATTAAATATCAAAATCTTCCGCTATAAAAGTGTAATTTGTTTTAATTGACTTAATTCCTCCTATTTCTAAAGGCAAATTCCTACCGATGATTTAAAAAAAACTCCTGAAAAAAAATTTTAAAACACTTTTTTTTTGTCTTACAATTTTTTATACATTTCCTTCCAATACTTCGATCATTCGATTCGATTTTGTTTTATTATTTTCATCATATTTTTTTTTTATTTTTATAATCTACTATCATATGACAAAAAAAATTAATATCAAATTATAAATAATCAAACAATTTTGGATGTAATGTAACATAACGAAGCAAAAAAAAAAAAAAAAAAAAAAAACCCCAATACAAAGTTACAAAATAAAAATAATATTTCTCAAAAAAAATCAATTTTACATTGATATAAAATACTAAAACCATGAATTTAAGAATAAATCTTCAAATGGATAGTGGTCTTAAAGTTGAAAAAACAACTTTCAATTAAGGAAGCTATTTCAAGGTAATATCTTTCAGCCCATTCATCTATGAATATCTTATTCTTTCTGCTTTTAAAATATTTTCAAAATGTCTAATTTTCTTATTGAAAAATTAATTAACAATAACAAATTAACAAAAAAAATTAGCTTAAGGAAAATGAAACAAAACTATTAAAACTTCGTTATATATATGTATAAACTTAATTATAAATATGTAAATTGCTCGCTGATAGACATCTAAATTAAAGAATGAATAAGTACCCTAGATGATAAAAAGACTTATAGTTAGATTAACATTGAGAAATATTCTCTATTTCAATACATTAACAAAAATTGTTTTTTTCAAATTTTAATTAAAAAATGCATCAAAATTAAATTTTTAAAAATGAAAATAAACAGGTGTTTTACGAATCTGTTTTGAATAAATTCATAAGAAATGCCTGAAAATTATAAGCAACAAAGTATACCTTATGTATAAATTATTGAGGCAAATGCCAGCAATTTTAGATAATTTTTTTTTTTTTTGCCTAGACATGAGAAAGTCGTTAACATAGTAACACTCCAAATCCAATGTATAAAGAAGCATGATCAGGCTTAGTAAATGAAAAATTTAACGCATATTGGCACTTTTTTTTTTTTTTGAATAAATTATATTGTTGCATATTTCAAAGCTACAAACATAGTAAAAACACAAAATGTTAGTAAATATTCCAGCATAGCGACAAGTTATCTGATAAACTTTAGTCTCAAATATCTGGATAAAAAGTAATTTTTAAAATTAAAATACGATAAATTTTTCTAAATAAAAAAAAAAAAAAAAAAAAGAGGTCAGGTAAAAATATTGACCAGAAAGAGGTAACAAGGCAATAAATACCAAAAAATAAGAAAAATATCGCACATAAATCTAGAATGCTTTAAAAATTTAGATTTTGTAGACTAATTTGCAAATATCTATTTACTTTACATTCTATAAAAGGAGTTTTTAAGTATATTTCTAATTCTACTCCAATAAATATCTTATGCACTGTTATTTTAGTAAATGAGATATTACTAATATTTGCAAATTTTTTTTTGTAATCAAGATTGTCATAAAAAATTACCAATTTTAAAAAATTATACTGGTTAAAAATTAAATTATAAGATTTAAATCAAAAATTTCACAAATGATTATTTCAGTGAAATATATAATGTACAAAAATAAAATTAAGACTCTAAATATTTTCTAAGAAAGCATTTATCAAAAACTGCTATTTTAGTATTATTAGTACAGAAGGTATTGAACCACCACGAGATACCTTTACAAATGTCCACCTCTCTCATCATATCTGCTTAGTTTCCTAAAGTTCCAAAAATCAATAGAGCTTATTAACTCACTTTTCGATTAAAATTTCGTTACCATATTGAAAAATTGTAACTGTCTAAAGATAAGATAAACGAGTTAGGATATATGATAAAGATGGTAAGATATCTAATAAACTTTAATCTCAAATATCACGATAAAAAGTTATTTTTAAGAGTAAAATACTATCATTTTTTCCAAATAAAAATGCAAAAACTGGTAAAAATATTAACGATAAAGAGGTAACAGATCAGTAAACTCAAAAATAAGAAAAATATCTCATATAAATGTAGAATGCTTTAAAAATACAGACTTTATGCATTAACAGCAATTTTCAAATTTCTATAAAAACTTTTTTAAGTATACTTCTAATTCATCGCTAATAAATATCTTATGCACTGTAGTTTTTATTAAATGAGATTTTACTAATATTTGCAGATTTTTTTATAACTAAAATTGATATAAAAAATGACCAATTTAAAAAAAAAAAAAAAAAACGTTTTCTAGATAAAAATTAAAATATATAATTTCAATCAATGTTTTAGCAAATATTCTTTTCAATAAAATATATAATGCATATTTAGCGCACAAAAAAAAATCAAGATTCTAAACCAAGTAATTTCTGTGAAAATATTTATCAAAACTGGCTATTTTATCATTGTTGGTATGGAAGAAATTGAACCACCACGAGATATCGTTGCAAATGTCCATCTAATCATGCTTGCTTGGTTCGCTAATGTTCCAAGGACCAATTATAAAAAAATCCTTGTCTTTAAAAATTAAAATATAAGATTTCAATCAATAATTTTGCAAATGTTCATTTCAATAAAATATATTTAATGTACAAAAAGAAGTCATGATTCTAAACAAAGTACTTTCAGAGAAAACATTTATCAAAACTGACTATTTTAGCATTATTGGCATAGAAGGTATTGAATCACCACGATATATCCTTGCAAATGTCCATCTTTCTCATCATACCTTCTTAGTTCCCTCATGTTCCAAAATTCGAAAAAAAAAATTTTAAGGCTTTTTTTTTTTATTAAAGTTTCATTACCATATTGAAAAATTGTAATTTTCTTTCAAAAATTGATTCAAATACCTTTAGAACCAAATACCATTTATTTAATTTATTTTTCATAACAATGATCAATAATTTTCACTTATACTAATTTCAATAAAATATACAATGTACAATTAATGTAAAAAAGATCACAATTCTAAATAAAGAACTTTCTGTGACAATATTTATCAAAAACTGCTATTTTAGCATTGTTGGTATAGAAGGAATTGAACCACAATGTGATACCTTTGTAAATGTCCATCTTTCTTATCATGCCTGCTTAGTCAGTTCCCTTAGGTTCCAAAATCGAAAGAACTTGATAAAGCACTTTTTGATTAAAGATTCATTACCATATTTAAAAATTGTAATTGCCTTTCAAAACTTGGTTCAAATATCATTAGAAACTTAATTTTCACAACAATGCCAGAGGTTACTAAGAATTTGAATTCGATTCTAATTTTGTTAACATTCTACTGCTTTGATTCTGAGGTATCAAAGGAAGTAAGGACATATCGGAATATAATTTGCTTTAGGTTATAAAACTTTCATTCACATTTATTGTTAAAATGCCTTAAGATAAATGAGCTAGTTCATTTAATTTGCTAAGGTCTGAGCGATTGCTTAAAATGTGAATAAAATAGGCTTTGTATAAAGTTCTCACATTAATACATTAAGGGCTAGGATTAGTTATTGTTTTTCTTAAGAAGGCCTCATATATTGCCAGAGGATATAATGAATTTGGAGTACCTACAATCTGCCTTTTGTAAAATATCGAATTTCAGAAATGCCACAAAGAGAAATAATTTACTGAAAAATTATTTTCTTTTGCTGAACAACGAACCTATATTAAAGTTTAAATTAATTGCGTTAAAAAGGCATGCTATACTTCAACTACTATTGTGCCCAAAAAGTAAGCAAAATTATTTTTTTTTCAAAAACTCTTTATTTATTCTTCCAAATTTATTTCATCGCCTTCAAAATAATCCTCTCCGTACACAATGCATTTAAGCCAACTTTTTTTCCAATCTTCAATGCATGCTAAAAAGGTCATCGACAGAGATAGCCTTCAAAGACGTGTGACGACAAAGAAGTGGAAGAAATTTGTGTAAGCTTGAAGAACACAGAAACTGTCTGTTAGGATAATACATTTATGAGCTGAATGCACATAAGACAAAATCGTTAAAAGCAATGCAAAAATTTTCGAGCATATAGACCAATGTGCCCTAAGCGTCTGTACACGGTCTGCCTTAAAACTGTCGTACCGGTAGCTGAAGAGAGCTGACGAGATAGGTCTGATGCTGTGCTTCGTCTGTTTCTTTTGGCAGTAACTGCTAAATACCGGTCCTCATTCGGCGTTGTAACTCGGAGGCGATCTGTGCTGTAACATCTACTCACATTACCATCATCTTGGAATCGTTGCCAAAGCCTGGAGATGACACTCTGGGCGATTCCAAGTTCCTCGGATACTTCCAGCTGGGTGCATCCACATTCTAGTCGTCCGATAATTCTACCACGTAAAAAATCATCCAAATGCTTCCTTTGTGCCGTAACTATGCGTTTATTGCACTGAAAGGCTTTTAAAGCGCTAGTGAACAATTTTACTTCTTTGCCACCATTCCTTATATACCCCTCTCTTACAGTCTCGTCAATGTGACGTACTATCCGCGCCATCTGGTGGTTTCCTGTAATTTGCATATTCTTCTTCAAGATGTGTGTGATAATTCTACAGGTGAAATTTTTATTTTAGAGTTCAATTTCTGTGTGATTCTGAATTATCCTTAATTTATGGATATGAATGTATATCATATCAGATATAAATGGGTTGAGTAGAGGATGAATCGAAAGAAATTTTAATGGTAAAGCTTGAAGAACACAGAAACTGTCTGTTAGGATGATGCATTTATGAGCTGAATGCACATAAGACGAAGTCGTTAAAAGCAATGCAAAAATATTTCCAAGCGATATGGGGTTTTTTAACATTGGAGATTGTATATCATATCAGAGATAAATGGGTAGAGTAGAGGATGAATCGAAAGAAATTTTAATGGTAAAGCGCTCTGGCAGTACAAGCAGCCTCATAAACAAAGAAGTTCGTCGGCTTCTTTGTGCAAAATATAAAGCGGTGTCCATTTTGGAAGGTCATAAAAATGTAATGCTAGAAGGTACACATTTAATATTTTGAAATCACTATGTTAGACGGGATTAAAATAAGTGTCCATATTCAATAAGACTTCGTATAATGGAATTAACAATTTGAATGCCAACGGCCGTACCGTGCTGAATATACCGGTTCTCGTTAGATCACCGAAGTCAAGCAACATTGGGCGCGGTCAGTACTTGGGTGGGTGACCACCTGGGAACACCGCGTGCCGTCGGCATTCACAAATTCGGGACCTGAATGGCCGAGTGTCTAGCGCTCTGGCTCTCGGTGCCACAGGTTTCGGGTTCGAATCCCGGCGGTGCCATGGATGTTTCTAGTGGTTCGGAATCCACTTTAAGCCGTAAGTCCCGGTCTCCTATGACTGTAAGAACGTCACGGACCAAAAGTCAGGCTTCTACCTACGGGTGCTCCATCACAACAGAAGCTGCTTCCTTCCCCTTCAATCATGAGTACGTGGGCTTGGCCAGCCAAGTGGGTTAAGAAACAACAACAACACAATTTGAATGAGATGCCAAGTCAGACAATCCCAGGAATTAGCTGCGATTGCTTTGATTACATTTAACTTTTTAATGGCTTCTTTAGAAAATAAAGGAAATGCTGTTTGAAAATTATGTTATGACATAAAATGTTGCCTTGAAGTCGAGTGTGCTGTTTCCACAGAATATTGATGTTATAAATCTGCAGAGGTTGAGATGGGATTTTTTTTTTTATATGAAAAATTTACTGCTGTACATTTCTATGATTGAAGGTGAATTTTTATGTTTCGCCCCATTGAGTGATTTTATGAAGAATAATTAGAAAATTAAAGAGAACTTTATGAAAACTATTAGAACTTCTAAATCAAAAGACAATGTCATCTGCATATAATAAGCGCTCAATATGGACGGGGACGATTGAAAATACCCCTCATGTAGATTCTGAAAGAAAACAACTAAGCATACTGCCCTTTTGAATTTCGCCAGTGGATAAATATTTCATCGAAAATTTTATCTGCTTTTTGTAAAAATTCCCTGTTTTTAATGAAGTTAAAAATCCATTTTGTGGCTGTGCCCTTTATACCAACTTGCAAGATTTTATATAGTAAAACGTCTCTCCAAGCAGAATCGTAGGAAATAGAGATGTCTAATTTAAGTAAAATGGATAAGGTTTAAAAAATTTAAATTTAAATTTAAATTTAAATTTTTAATTTTTAATTTCAATTTTAATTTTAATTTTAAACATACCTTTTTAATTTTTAATTTAAATTTCAAATTTTAAATATTTTAATAAAACTTTTGGTCTTTTTTGGCTTTGCCAATTTTATAATGAAGGAGTGATAGAGAATACAAGCAATCTTTTAAAGGAATAAAGCCTGAAGGATAATGGCGGAATTTGTCACGAAATGTAAAAGGAATAATTCTTTTAAATACAATCTTTTCAAAACTTTACATAAAATGGAAGTTAAAGAAATTGTTCGGTAGCACGCAATGGAAGTCATATCTTTATTTGGTTTAAGAATTGGGATGGATTGTCCATTGAATCACTCTTGTGGTATATTCCCGGTAAGCCACATGTTCTTAAACATATGATGAAGTTGTAGAAGATACTAAGTAGGAAGTATTTTATTTAATATTACTGGATTATCGTCACAACCTGGAGCAGCATTAGGAGCCGTACGTGTAGCAGCTTGTTATCCACTGAAAGTAAAATAATCAATATAGTGACAGGAATTATCGTAAATTCAAACAGAATAAATTGCTGGTCTATTGAAATACCATGGCAGAAGATTTGCTTGGTGAACCGAATCTGTGGTAAACAAATTATTATTGGTAAGAATGATTTTTTTTCTTGACGAGATGATTATTTCTATTGCGAAGAATCCAGAATGCATTGATGCGAATAAAAATCACCAAATACTACTATGTCCAAAAAGTAAGACCAATTATTTTTTTTCAAAAACTCTTTATTTATTCTTCCAAATTTATTTCATCACCTTCAAAGTAATCCCCTCCGGACACAATGCACTTATGCCAACTTTTTTTCCAATCCTCAATGCACGCTAAAAAGTCATCGGCAGGAATGGCCTTCAAAGCGCACGCTGATTCACGTTGAATCTCTTCAATCGACTCAAACCGGTGTCCCCGGAGTGGGATTTTGAGGTTAGTTAATAGCCAGAAGTCGCGCGGTGGGAATACGGTGGTTGTGAAACTATATGGGTTTCATTTTTGGCGAAAAAGTCACTAAGAATGAATGCAGTAACCAATCGAGTATTTTCGATACCAATCGAGATTTGACGCGTTTGAGGCCCACAATGAAATTGACAGATCCTTCTGAAATCCCAACATCATCAGCAAGGTCTCTAATTGTAAAACGACGGTTTGCAAGCCCCATATCTTTAATTTTTTGGACGTGGGCCTCGTCGGTTGAAGTTGATGGTCGACCAGAGGGCTCTTCGTCTTCAACGCTTTCTCTGCCTTCTTTGAATTGTTTATACCACTTCTAAGCACTTCCTTCCGATATCGGAATGCTCACCGGATGCCGTCTGCAACATTCTATACGTTTTCGCAACCTAAATTTAATACAAGTTCTTTACTCAATTAATTCAGACATTTAGATAATTGCCGGAATCAGTTTTAGTGTCTCACGAAGTCAAGCGTAACTCAAGCACTAATGAATATTTTGACGTCAAATTTTTACACAGATATCCAGGTCAGTGCTAGCAACCTAATAAAGAGTAAAAAAATGCAATTCCATAAACCTCGGAAATTTTAAATTGAAAATTGGTCTTATTTTTTGGGCATAATAATATAGCATGATGCAAGTAGAAGGAATCTGATGATATTTTCCTCCAGCCATTCAATGAGGAAATGATCTATGGATGAATAAAGGTTCACTATAGTAAATTTTTTTTGTGGGCGTTGAACCCGAATTTCGTTTTCTGAAGGCGGAAGATTAAGAAGGTTGAATACTTGGCAAGGATTAGATGAGTTAAAGCTATTAATAGTCCTCTTCATGTATTGTTAGTTCGATCCATTCTATAAATAAACGTGTCTTCTAAATGAAAAAAAAATGAAGCTGATGAAGAAAATGAGCGGGAAGTAAAAAAAATTCCTCTTCACAACTAAGAAATATTTCTTGCATAACAAAAACTTTAATAGAAGAAAAAAAAATTAAGTAAAAGTATTTTTGGCTCTATCATAGCGATCATTCATCTGTAAAATATTTAATGTGGGATGGAGCATTAGGAATTAAAAAAAGAGAAAATCGAAAAACTTGTGAAAAAAATGAAAAGAAGAACCTAAATTAGTTGTTTATAACTCGTAACACGATGATTTATTAACAGATAGAACATTGCATGAAGTGCCATGTTTCATCAAGCCCTGTCCCAAGTACTGTCAAAAGATAATTTGTTGCCTTTAATGGTTTTTTTTATCTTTAAAAGAGGTGATTAAAGTCGTATTGGAGGAAGAAGCGAGTTTAATTGCTTGACTGGGGTAGGTTGGAGATGCCACTGTATTTTCATTCAGCCTTTCAATCGATTCTTGAAAAAGTATATCTTGTGCATGACAAATGTCTTTAATCACTTTTAGAGTTTCGTGTGCTTATTTGGGGAACAACCTGGATAATATCTTCTTTTATAACATAATTAGAGACTGAGGTATCGTTTGATTGGAGTTTGAAATCAAAACTGTTCGTCTTTGGAATGCGATTGAATCTCCTTGCTTCTATGAATGAAAGACAGTTCAGAGTTTTGAATTCAAAAAAAATATTCCTTTGCTGTAAAGATTAGTGCAGTTAGTTAATGTGGCACGTTGCAAAATATGATACACTGCAGTATTCACAGGCGACAGGAATTTACATGCTCTGGTAGGGTATTTAAAGGAAAAGCAATTGCAATAAGGATGCTTTTTTATCGAAAAAAGAAATTAAGAAAGAATTAGGTAAAATTGTACCTAATATGGTGACGAGGATTGGGAGAATAGTAATAGAAAGATTTGGCATAGTTCTTTTGCTGGTCAATCTTCTGGGTTTCGATATGATGAAGCTATTCTTCTCTTAACGTTCATGGCCTGATGGCCAATTGGCTAGCGCACTGGCCTTTGATACCACAGGCTTCAGGTTCAAATTCCTGACATCAAATTCTTCCACCAGTACAATACAATCCCTCTTTTAAAGATAAAAAACCTTAAATGCAACAAATTGTCTTTTGACAGTGGCGATGGCGGGCTTGATGGAACTTGGAGCTTCATACGAAATTCTGTCTGTTCATAAATTTATCGTGTTTTGAGCTATAAACAAGTTATTTAGGTGTGGATTTAGTGTGTCGTTTAGTGGCATGGAAATTTTGTTAGTAGTTCGGAATCCACGTTAAACAGTAGGTACCTGTCTAATTAGCCTAAAGTGTGCACAAAAAGACCGTAGAGCGACAAATCAAACCTTTTCAAGTTCTATAGCAAGTTCTGCGAGGAAGATATCTGGCGGAATATTATGAAGTAGGAATTGGGTTTAGATTTTCATCAGACAAAAGGATGCAGATATGTGCAAGCCGAAAATTGATTTTCTAACAATACTTCCTGTTCCCTGTCACTGTGATAATGATCGATAGAAATAATTAACTTACCTTGCCGTGTGATTTGCATATGATCAACATGTTTGAAAGTGGTAATTTTAGACGATAAATTATTTCATGATTTTGGATGCGCTTTGGGGAACCATTTTAGTAGGCACTTCAAGCACGACAGTGAAAGATGCCGTGCCATAATTAAAAGCTAGTTGTTATTCTGTTCGGATATGAGGGTGGTAACTGAATTGTAAATCTTCAGTAGAGGTATACTAAATTAAATTGGGGTGTGAATCAACATTCTCCATAATTGGTTTTCAAAACAGACCTACTTAAAATATATAATCACCACATACTACGATAATAACAAATAAAAATTAGGCATTTTCAAAGGAGGTAACGGACTATATTTCTCTTTCTTCACTTCAAAACGTGAAGAAAGAAAAATCTACATAAATAAATAGGGGACTTATCCAAGATAAAAAGGAAAACCAAGAAACTATAGATATATACCAAAACGGCTATCAAAAAGAACCAACATTACAATATGGAAGAAATGGAATCAATAAAAAGCGAATTTATACTGAACCGCACACATTATAACATCATAATTTGAAGATTTTACGTTAGTATGTTTCTATTGTTTTTAACATTAGTTCACTAGACTTGACTCAATGAAATTTATGCTCGCCGATTGGCAGCTGTATCTCGAGTTATCCAATTGCGGTCCAGTAGAGGAAAAGAACAAATAACTGTGAAATACCAACTCGTATCTCAACGAGAAAGGCCATGAGTTCACTTAAAAATGATATGTTAAAACATTTTGCTTCTCTCCAATAGTACAACTGTATAAATTACTGGATTTCAGATGGAAAAAAAATGTTCACAAAAATTACTATGATATAATAAAAATTGATATTTGAAATCACAGAAGAGAAATGATTTACACTTCAAAATGTTTTTTTTTTATTCTTATGCAGTTGGCAAACACTTAGACACTTGTCTTTGATGCCTTAAGGCAAGCGCTGCACAGACGGTACTCACTTTGCATTACACAGGGGGTGCGTGTAACCTTGCAGATAAGCCACGGACGCGGAATAACAGTGCCCCCGCAACGCTCTACGACCCTATTAGGACCGGGACCTACGGTTTAAAGTGGATTCCGAACCACTACAAACATCCATGACACCGCCGGGACTCGAACACGAAACCTGTGGTACCGAGCGCCAGATCGCTAGCCACTCAGCCATTCAGGCCCAACGCTTCAAAATGTTCGTCGCAGAATAAAAACAGTTCTTCAGGAGGCTTCCTTTTTAAATGAGTCATCCTCTGTTTCTCATTTACTAACTTTTTTTTTTTTTTGTATCAGAATTTCTTCCAGTTGAATTTATGAGTGCTAACTTCCAATTATCATTTCAATAACAATAATATTGCTTTTATGATACAAATTCGAAGCATCACAACAACTATTCATTTCTGTTATGTTATTGTTTGTTGTTGTTTCTTATCCCACTTGGCTGGCCAAGCCCACGAGCCCATACGCACTCATGATTGAAGGGGAAGGAAGGAGCTTCTGTTGTGATGGTGCACCCCGTAGGTAGAAGTCTGACTTTGGCTCCGTGACGCTCTTACAGTCATAGGAGACCAGGACCTACAGCTTAAAGTGGATTCCGAACCACTACAAACATCCACGGCACCGCTGGGATTCGAACCCAAAACCTGTGGCACCGAGCGCCAGAGCGCTAGACACTCGGCCATTCAGGTCCCAAATATGTGAATGCAAACGGCACGCGGTGTTCCCAGGTGGTCACCCACCCAAGTACTGACCGCGTCCAATGATGCTTGACTTCGGTGATCTAACGAGAACCGATTTCTGTTATACAATGTATATGCTTTCTTAACGCATAAAATACAATATACATGTATTCGTACACATAAAATACAATATATATGCATTCTTTTACATACTTTGTGGCGATATTGTAAAGATTATTTACCATTATTTTATTTTTTTTCATGTAAAGATTATTTACACATATCGCCCCAATGGAAGTGGGAAGAAATTCAATGACTATTTAATATGTTGCAAAGTTCGAGATTCAGTTATATTCATGTGTTTTTAAATGGGGATGATGAAAATTAGAATTTTATGTATTGAATATACGACAGTTGTAATGCAATAAAACAGAATTAAAGTATGTATTATTTAAAATAAAATGTCTGCTCGAATGAGAATGGAAAATTATTCAGAAGAATTTGCAGATTGGGATATTTAAACTAAAATAATAAAAATGTTGATGCATATAATATATATTTTTTATTTTACAGATATTTTATTTAATTAGCAAATCCTTCAAAACTCTTTAACGTTTGGGATTATAGGAATAAATATAATTTAGTGATGTAATTTTACAAAACAAATGTAATTCTATGATGTATATATATATATATATATATATATATATATATATACGTATATTATTGTTTGCCTGTACAGCGTATTCATATAGTATGACGTAAGTGTACAGGCAAATAGAGGGGATTGAAATCAGCAGTTTTTGTAACGGAATGTGTGTATAGAAATGACACCTGATTTTCCCCTTATGTTAGCTTATATGTGTTATTATAAGGAAGATAAGAATAACAGATAAGTACAAAATATAAGTAATGTAAAATTCAAAAAACATTTTAATTTTGTACAAAAGATGCTCGTAATACAATATTCACAGCTGCTGCGGATGAAATGGGGAACAATAACAAAAAATGTCAAACATGTCATGATCATTTCTAGATCATACGCAGAGTTTTATATAAAATAATTTGCCAGAATTTATTTCTGGTTTTCATCTAACTGTACGCCAGGTTCCAGTTCTATTGCATTTCAGAACACTTCCTTAAATTACATTACCTCGACACTATTTACGGTCCACATCGTATCAGACGGAATAGACTTTTTCTTTGACCATCACGATCACTAGATATGAAATATACTACTGTGCCCAAAGAGTAAGACCAATTGTTTTTTTTTTTTTTTTTTTTTCAAAAACTCTTTATTTATTCTTCCAAATTTATTTCATCGCCTTCAAACTAATCCTCTCCGGACACAATGCACTCATGCCAACTTTTTTTTCAATCTTCAATAAAAAGTCATCGGCAGGGATGGCCTTCAAAGCGCGCGGCGATTCACATTGCATCTCTTCAATCGACTTAAAACGGGTCCCCGGAGGGGTCTCTTGAGTTTAGGGAATAGGCGGAAGCGGCAAGGTCTGAATACGGTGATTGTGGAACGATATGGGTTTCATTTTTGGTGAAAACGTCACAAAAAATCCATGCATTGAGAGCTGGCTCATTCAGTGTTTTCGGTACCAATCGAGATTTAACGCGTTTGAGGTCCAAAATGGAATTGACCGATCTTTTTAAAATTCCAATATCATCAGCCAAGACTCTAATTGTAAATCGACGGTTTGCATACACCAAATCATTCATTTTTTAATTAACTCCTATGGTTGAGGTTGATGGTCGGGCAGAGGGCTCTTCGTCTTCATCGCTTTCTCTGCCTTCCTTTAACTGTTTATACCAATTATAAACATTTTTTCCGATATAGAAATGCTCACCGAATGCCTTTTGCAACATTTTTTACGTTACCGCAAACAAAATTGAATGCAATTTCTTTTCTCAATTAATTCCGACATTTTAAAAATGGCCTGAATCAGTTTTAGCGTCTCACAAAGCCAAGCGTAACTAACACATGAATGAATATTTTGAAGTCAAATTTCACACAGATGTCAAAGACAGTGCCAGCAATCTAAAAGAAAAAAAATGAAATTCCATAAGCCCCTGGAATTTTAAATTGAAAAGTGTTCTAATTTTTTGGGCACAGTAGTACGACAGTACATGCATTGCTATATAAAATGCTTGAAAAGTTGGCAAAAAGTCGAAAACAAAAGTTAGATGCCAGAATTTTTGTGTTTATTTCTTAAAATGCTTTAAATTTCTACATCCTTTACGCTTTGTAGAGTTTTGGTGAAAGAATAATTTTTTCGTTGTACACACCAACAAAAATGTTTGAAATTGGGCATGTGCTTGCTAGGAAATATTGTTAAGTTGGTAATTAAGGCATTCCAATTTTTCCATGAATTCGAATCTTTCAGGTTGGTATTTGTAAGTAATTGAGGGAGTTTTATTTTTATTTTATTAAATTATGATAAATTATTAGCATATTAAAATGGAAAATATTTTCGAAACCTGCATTTGTGTTTTTTTAGAGATGAAGAGAAAAGAGTAATTTCTCCTAATTTTTTACTGGAATTTATTGAATAAATATTATCTGTAATATTTGATTAACAAAGCCTTGAAATGAAACTATGTTTTTATTTACATTTTTTTTCTTGTGTCGCTTTTATGTTGGTAAAAATGTTTTTAATAAATTTTGCATGTTTCACTAATGCCACTAATATACGATACTTTTGTTAGATTCTCATGAGAAAAATTATCTTTTTGACATTATCAAATAGCCTGAACAATAAAAAAAAATGTTTTGATAAATTTAGATTCTCTTTTGTTAAGAGATACCATTGCAAAAAGAATAAATTGCTATTTGAAGATTTGCGCGATTGGGGCCTGAATGGCCGAGTGGCTAGCGTCCGCACCTAGCCACAGGTTTCGGGTTCGAGTCACGGTGGTGCCATGGTTGTTTGTAGTGGTTCGGAATCCACTTTAAACCATAAGTCCCGGTCGAATAGGATCGTAGAGCATTGTGGGGGCATTGTTACTCCGCGTCCGTGGCTTATCTTCAAGTTACACGCGCCCCTGCGTAATGCAAAGTGAGTAACGTCTGTGCAGCGCTTGCCTTAAGGCATCCAAGACCAAGCTGTCTAAGTGTTTTCCATCTGCATTAGAAAGAAAAAAAATGATTTGCCCGATTTTAAACAAAAATTAACCCCTTTTTGTATTAAAAAAAATTGTTGACAATAGGAAAAAATTTGTAATTATATTTTAGTTACTGATTTATTAGAGTAAGAATTTGTAAATTAATTATTGGAGCCTAATGCCGAGTGACTAACTCTCTGGCGCTCTTGCCACAGGTTTGGAGTTCGACTTCCGGCGATGCCAGGGATGCTTGTAATGGTTCGAAATCCAATTTACACCGTAGGTCTCGGTCTAATATGACCATTGAGAATAGAGTTGACAACCCTAGCCCGTAAAAAGAAACATCTAATGTGTCCAAATCTGCCAATAGGCAAATGGGCTTGACTCACTTTGGGGCTGTTGCTGCAATGAGTAAGAAGAATTCACTATTATTTAATATATACACTCAAGAGCCAAAACATTATGACCACCCCTACATTTTGCAATGAACTCGCCCGGATGATGTGGAAGGCACGTGATCAGGTGGAAGTGGTATTTGTTGTTGTTGTTTCTTATCCCACTTGACTGACCAAGCCCACGAGCCCATACGTACTCATGATTGAAGGGGAAGGAAGCAGCTTCTGTTGTGATGGAGCACCCGTAGGTAGAAGCCTGACTTTGGCTCCGTGACGCTCTTACAGTCATAGTAGACCGTTACCTACGGCTTAAAGTGGATTCCGAACCACTACAAACATCCATGGCACCGCCGGGATTCGAACCCGAAACCTGTGACACCGAGCGCTAGACACTCGGCCATCCAGGTCCCAAATTTGCCAACAGCACGCGGTGTTCCCAGGTGCTCACCCACCCAAGTACTGACCGCGCCCAATGATGCTTGACTTCGGTTATCTAACGAGAACCGTTATATTCAGCATGGTACGGCCGTTGGTGGAAGTGGTATTTAACTGGTATTAAGGGGTGGTATTAATCCATGCCAAGGCGGGTTGAAGCTGTGTAGCGGGCCAAAGGTGGGCCAACTCGTTATTGACAGGTGGTCATAATGTTTTGGCTCTTGAGTGTATATGAGTAAGAATTAGTTAAATGAGTTAAATGTAATTATTTTATTTGTTTGCTACGAACAACGTTGTTAATGGTCGTGCAAAGACCTCTTTCATACGAAATGGTTTAAAACACCAAAATGCTCAAAAATGTCCAAATACACCAAAAATAACTCCAAATGATGAGTAATCTTTTGAAGCAAAAATGAGTTCAAGAGATTGTGGTGTAGTTATTAAAAGAAAGGGTACTTATCATTATATGAAGTAGATATGACATTGACACTGATGCATTCAAAAGCTACGTGAAAATTACTGGCAAGGATCTTATTAAAAATTATGCCATAGTATGTGATGCTTCCTACAGTACATATATGATGCCTCCTACTGCTATGCCTACTACAGTTACAGATTGCTAATAAATCAAAATAATTTCACCTTTATATCTACTTAATGGAAAACAATCTGGGTGGGCTAAAGAAACAATAAGCAGGAATTTTAAAACATATTTTTGAAAAATAATTGCAAATTGTGATACCTCCTACAGTACATATATGATACCTGCTACTTCTATGCCTACCACAGTTACAGATTGTGAATAAATCGAAATAATTCCATCTGCATTTCAGCTTATCGGAAAACAATCTGAATAGGCTAAAGAAGCAATGCGTATGGATTTTAAAACATATTCTTGAAAATTAATTGCATATTGTGATGCCTCCTACAATACATAGATGATGCCTCCTATTCCTATGCCTACTACAATTACAGATTGTGAATAAATCGAAATAATTTCATCTGCATTTCTACTTATTGGAAAATAATCTGGATGGGTTAAAGAAACAATGCGTAAGGATTTTAAAACATATTCTTGAAAATTAATTGCATATTGTGATGCCTCCTACAATACATATATGATACCTCCTACAATTACAGATTGTGAATAAATCGAAATAATTCCATCTGCATTTCTAGTCATCGAAAAACAATATGGATGGGCTAAAGAAACAATGCGTAAGGATTTTAAAACATATTCTTGAAAATTAATTGCATATTGTCATGCTTCCTACAATACATATATGGTCCTATTCCACCTACTACAATTATAGATTGTGAGTAAATCGAAATAATTCCATCTGCATTTGTACTTATCGAAAAAATAAACTAAATAAATGTGCTAAAGAAAAATGCGTAAGAATTTTAAAACATATTCTTGAAAATTAATTGCATATTGTCATGCTTCCTACAATACATATATGGTCCTATTCCACCTACTACAATTATAGATTGTGAGTAAATCGAAATAATTCCATCTGCATTTCTACTTATCGAAAAATAAACTGAATAAATGTGCTAAAGAAAAATGCGTAAGGATTTTAAAATATATTCTTGAAAATTAATTGCATATTGTCATGCTTCCTACAATACATATATGGTCCTATTCCACCTACTACAATTATAGATTGTGAGTAAATCAAAATAATTCCATCTGCATTTGTACTTATCGAAAAATAAACTGAATAAATGTGCTAAAGAAAAATGCGTAAGAATTTTAAAACATATTCTTGAAAATTAATTGCATATTGTCATGCTTCCTACAATACATATATGGTCCTATTCCACCTACTACAATTATAAATTGTGAGTAAATCGAAATAATTCCATCTGCATTTGTACTTATCGAAAAAATAAACTGAATAAATGTGCTAAAGAAAATGCGTAAGAATTTTAAAACATATTCTTGAAAATTAATTGCATATTGTCATGCTTCCTACAATACATATATGGTCCTATTCCACCTACTACAATTACAGATTGTGAATAAATCGAAATAATTCCATCTGCATTTGTACTTATCGAAAAATAAACTGAATAAATGTGCTAAAGAAAAATGCGTAAGAATTTTAAAACATATTCTTGAAAATTAATCTAGAAAGTGTGCGAATGAAAAATAACTTTCACACTCTTTTAATATTTTCTGATTCATTTATTATAATCCTGATGCAACGTCTTGAAAAATAATTTCATCTGATCCGAAAAAAAAAAAAATTGTGACTTTTAAAAGAAATCAAGAATTTGTGAACCTATTCAGAAGAATCGCTGTTTGATGATGGAATTTTGATTGTCTTTTTTTTTTCAGATAATAAATTTAAATTACTTTTTTAAGTGTGTTATTAAGATTTGCATTTTCGTGTTTGGATAAAATGGGTGATTGTTATTAGCAGCAATGATTTATTTTATAATGTATGTAATATATGAAAAATATTGTTAATACCCCAAAGATATTTGTTTTTTTAATAAATGTATAATAATTATGTGTTTAACATTATCTTTTATTTTTATGTAGTAAAAATATATCAACAAAAATTGTAGCATACAAAATAAATTTTTATACTAAAATTAATATAGAAGATGTTTGAAAGATAACTTCAATGACATTATTATATTATGTACTATTTTAATAGTAATACACATATGCAATAAAATTATATTTTTTAATTATTTAACTCACAATAATCATTATCAAATTTTCAGTATATAACTCAATATAATCATGTTTTTTTTTATAATTTGATAAAAATGTATATTTAAAGACAAAACAAGTAATATAAAAAAAAAAAAAAAAAAAATTAAGTCAGTTCCTAATTTTTTTTTTTTTTTTTTTTTTTTTTTTTTTTTTGCTATATTGCAGAAGAGTCCTTTACAAATAAAGTCGAAATTTTGCTTTTACATCTGGCGCCATCTTTTATTAGATAAATGCAACTTAGATCTAGAAAAACTAAAATTAATTAATTAAATTTAATTAATGAATTAATAGTTTAAAAAACTGTATTAACATCAAGTGCCATCCACTACAAGTTAAAAAAATTGTATTTGTACTTGAGTGGATGAATAAAAAGTATTTTATTAACGATTGAAAGTTTGAACAAGATATATATAAGGAGAGTGTGAGCTATTAGAAGGAATTGAAAAATCATGCAACCAAAATGCTATCTTGGAAATTTCGAAAAATCTAATGCATAATTAGTTAAAAAATTGTTTTACTGGACTTTTAAAACAATTAAAATTGTAATTCATCATCTCACAAAAGCAGTCAGAATGTATGTTCAGGGCGGTTGAATAAAATGCTAATTTTTTGCAGAAAATTGGTGGTCTTTTTTTGTCTATTATGTGCCTCTATGAATCTTGATTTACAGCAGATTATCGCTCTTTTTAAAGTGCTTTTGTAAGAAGTGAAATCATTAAAATGTTTTTTTTTCAGTTCCTTCTATTAGCTCACACTCTCCCTATATATATCTTGTTGAAATTTTCAATCGTTCATAAAATGCTTTTTATTCATCCACTCAAGTTCAGATTCATTTTTTTTTAACTGGTAGTGAAGGATACTTGATATTAATACAGTTCTTTTAAATATAAATTCAATAATTAAATTGAATTAATTATTATTTTTTTTTTTAGATTTAAGTTGCATATATCTACCAATAGATGGCACCATGGCACCAGATAAACTTAAAAAAATGAATGAAGATTATTTAAAAAAGACTTTCAGCAATATAGTGAAAAAAAAGTAGGAATTGACATTATTATTATTTTTTTTTGTATATTACTTGTTTTGCCGATTATGTGCCTCTATGAATCTTGATTTACTGCCAATTATCACTCTTTTTAGTGCCTTTCGTAAAAAGTTAAATCATTAAAATGCTTTTTTTTATTTTTATCTGTCGTTCTCACTTACCTTTTGACCAAATCTGTCTTACAAACTAGCACTTACACTATAACATTCAATTACAAAACTATTCAGCAACTTACCATTTAAACATTTATAGCGACTTACAAACATTCAATTACAAAACCTGGGACAACGGGCAACGGGCGTACCGGTTACGGAGTTCCTAGGTGGTTTTAAGAACCACAATGCCTCCACATCTTAATTGAGTTAAAATATTTGCACAAAATGAATTTGCATAAATTAGAGAATATTAATAAATAAAAATAAAACAATTAAAATTTAGGAAAAACATCTCTTGCTTGAGAACAATTAATGCAAGAGATCGAAAAAGCTAAAGCTATCGGTACAATTAGGAGTCCGTTGAAGATGCCCAAAAAAAAAAGATAAAAGGTTAAATTTAAAACAAAAATTTTAAGAAAATAAAATACAATAAAAGGAATTAGGATAAAACAAGCTTACATGCATAGAATGAACAATTTGCAGCAGAACATAAAAAACATACAATATGAGTCTTCAATTGAATCTGACTAGTATGCCAACAGATGGCGCCGTAGTCAGATTCAAAACCTGTATATTTCGGTCTCTATAGTAAAACTCTTGCATATTTGGTATAGTATGTAGCATATTTTGTTCTCTTGTCTTTATATCCTTGAACAAATATTTTTAAAGATAACTTGTATATATGAATAATAATGATATTAATTTCTTATTTCTGTGTTTGATAACTCTTTTGAATTGTCTGATTACAAAGCACATGAAAATTTATCTGTAGCATGTATGTGGGAGATGATGAATTTGGTGTGAGTGCGTGTGTAAACATACTTAGTTAAATGAACAGATATAAACTTATATAACAGATTATAAATTTATATGAATGGAACAAGATTATAATTATCTATTGCATTTACAGCAGTATTGTCTAGAATGGGATATGTAATCAAATCATTGCTATTATAACATTTCAGCTTTTGCTAGACCCATAAAGGTTTCAAGAAGAGACCACGACAAACATCCATGGTACCGCCAGGTCTCGAACCCGAAACCTTTGGTACCGAGTGCTAGAGCATTAGCCACTCTGCCATCAGGCCCGTTTATGGTTTAATCCTCAATGCTGTCTCTTACTATACCTCTAAGCAATATATTTCTTTATAATTCTTAAAGTAATGTCTAACGCTATGATGCATATTTTAAAACATAGATTGCAAATGATAATAAACTCATTTCAGCCTTCTTCAAATATGCTTTTGATTTTAAGAAACTTTTTATCAGCGTCCTCTTGGTGTGCAAATGATAATAAACTCATTTCAGCCTTCTTCAAATATGCTTTTGATTTTAAGAAACTTTTTATCAGCATCCTCCTCTTGGTGTGCAAATGATAATAAACTCATTTCAGCCTTCTTCAAATATGCTTTTGATTTTAAGAATCTTTTATCAGCGTCCTCTTGGTGTGCAAAGGATAATAAACTCATTTCAGCCTTCTTCAAATATGCTTTTGATTTTAAGAATCTTTTATCAGCGTCCTCTTGGTGTGCAAATGATAATAAACTCATTTCAGCCTTCTTCAAATATGCTTTTGATTTTAAGAATCTTTTTATCAGCGTCCTCTTGGTGTGCAAAGGATAATAAACTCATTTCAGCCTTCTTCAAATACGCTTTTGTTTTTAAGAATCTTTTTATCAGCGTCCTCTTGGTGTGCAAATGATAATAAACTCATTTCAGCCTTCTTCAAATATGCTTTTGATTTTAAGAAGCTTTTTATCAGCGTCCTCTTGGTGTGCAAATGATAATAAACTCATTTCAGCCTTCTTCAAATATGCTTTTGATTTTAAGAATCTTTTTATCAGCGTCCTCTTGGTGTGCAAAGGATAATAAACTCATTTCAGCCTGCTTCAAATATGCTTTTGATTTTAAGAATCTTTTAATCAGCGTCCTCTCGGTGTGCAAATGATAATAAACTCATTTCAGCCTTCTTCAAATATGCTTTTGATTTTAAGAATCTTTTTATCAGCATCCTCTTGGTGTGCAAATGATAATAAACTCATTTCAGCCTTCTTCAAATATGCTTTTGATTTTAAGAATCTTTTTATCAGCGTCCTCTTGGTGTGCAAAGGATAATGAACTCATTTCAGCCTTCTTCAAATATGCTTTTGATTTTAAGAATCTTTTTATCAGCGTCCTCTTGGTGTGCAAATGATAATAAACTCATTTCAGCCTTCTTCAAATATGCTTTTGATTTTAAGAAGCTTTTTATCAGCGTCCTCTTGGTGTGCAAATGATAATAAACTCATTTCAGCCTTCTTCAAATATGCTTTTGATTTTAAGAATCTTTTTATCTGCGTCCTCTTAGTGTACAAAATTATTTCCACTGATTTTACCATACCTATCATAATATTTACTTTTTTGTCTACCGAACAAAAGTTTGGACTAGTTTGAATGGGAAAACAATTTTCTGGCTATAATTGAAAATAGTTTTAAAAGGAATTTTATTGCAGACTGGACATTGAAAATTGACAATAAAATAAATTTTATTTTAAAAAAATATTATTTTATAAAATAAATTTTAGGGTTTTGGAAAGGCAAATTGCTAATTCTCATGAGTATTATTTAAATGAACTATTAATATTTTTGATGTTTTTCTATTTTTCGTAAGTGAGGATTTTGTAGTAAATGTTCTTGTATCATATGCTTTAATCGAAGATAATTTTGTATAATATTTCTTTTTAAAAAATCCATACATGCACACACACACAAATATACACCACACATATACACACACACATATACACCACACATATACACACACACATATGCACACACATATGCATCACACATATGCACACACATACACCACACATATGCACACACATAAACCACACATATACACACATACACCACACACACATCACACACGCACGCACATACACCACACACATATGCACACAAACACTACACCACACACACATATACCACACACATATACCATACACATACACCATACACACACATACATACATACACACACACCACACAGACATACAATACACATACACACACACATACACCACATACACTACAAATACACATACACATACACCACACACATATTATTTGTTACACATGTTTTACACATACATTTATTACACTCATATTACTCGCATTAACACAGATAATTTTATTTGTGTTAAGTCTGTTAATTTATTTTTTTATCTATTTTTAAAAAAATTATTAAGTATTATAACCTTAATAATTTACAGATGCATACACACTGAAATGCTCATACATGGGTCTAAAATTTAGCTCTATGAAAATTATTTATAAAAAGAAGTTTAAATAAACACAATTACAGAATCCGTTCAAAATTATTATATTTTTTATAATTGAAATTAATATTACAATAAAAGCTTTAGATTTAAAATGTTGAAGAAATTTATAAATATTTGTAAAGCCGAATCACAGCATGTTTATGTGTGCAGGAGTTCTCGAGTTCAAACACTAAGACGGTCTTCGTGGCCGTCTGATAAAATGCATTGTATATATATTATTACTTTAAAGAGATTATTTACTTTAAGCAACTGTGAGTTTTTCAAAGATATTTTGAAATAAGTAAAAGGGTGGAATATTGCATTAAAAATATCTTTCTATATTCAGAAATACTATTCTGTAACAATGCAATTGTATATTGTATTTACCCAAGTATTATTTGTATTGAATTCCTGTATAATTCTTTTATCAAATTGATATTACATTTAATGGAGCACAATTTTTATTTGTCCCATAACGATTTGGCAATATACAATTTTTTCTGCTGTTAGCATTGATTTCACATTCTAATTTCAATAACAGATAAAATATGTGCTCATGAATAAATAATTATCAGACAATAAAGGAGAAAAATAATTAATGCATATGCAATACTATATTTTTATATTAATCTATCATCTATAACGATATAAAAAGATGTCATCAGCAGTTTCGGTTAATCTTTTCGGATTTTCGGAATCAGAAGTGCTAAGGGTAAAAGTTATCCTGTGCATTTGTTTACTGTTTAAACGAGATTCTTACTTTTATTTTTACTATTTGATCTAAGCTGAAAGTTTTCCCCAAGTTTCTAACTCTCCCATCGAATTGGATGTCATTGACAATCTCGTGGTTGCGTAAATTCTATTGCGAAATTCATTACCAAATTTTTATTTACCAACTTTATCTCTTGCATCATCTGAACGGACGTAATTTTTAGTCTGAAAATATATAGAGAGATAAATATATATTCTCCCATCCTCCATGTTATATTTTTTATCCCATATATTTATATAAATGCTGTAAGTTCTCTTGCATAAGGATAATAAAAATTTACTTTTCTATAACTGGGCCGTGTGTGAAACAAATTTACTTTGATAGAAAAAGTTTTGTATTTTTATATAAGTCTTCATTTGCTTTAAATTCAGAAAAAAGTAATTTTGCAAATCTACCATTTCTGGACCAGTCAAAGAAATATTCATATTGATTATTCAACTTTTTTGTGAGATAAATGGAATTAAATTGCGATAAATATTGAAATGATGAAAGTGTTTTCAATAAAATTAATTAATTTCGGTTTTAATTATTCTTCTTTTATTTTCGGAATTTCAGACCAGTTACTTGGGTAAAAGTTATCCTGTGCATTTGTTTACTGTTTAAATGAGATTCTTACTTTTATTTTTACTATTTGATCTAAGCTGAAAGTTTTCCTCAAGTTTCTAACTCTCCCATCGAATTGGATGTCATTGACAATCACATGGTTGCGTCACTCTATTGCGAAATTCATTACCAAATTTTTATTTACCAACTTTATCTCTTGCATCATCTGAACGGACATAATTTTTAGTCTGAAAATATATAGAGAGATAAATATATATTCTCCCATCCTCCATGTTATATTTTTTATCCCATATATTTATATAAATGCTGTAAGTTCTCTTGCATAAGGATAATAAAAATTTACTCTTTCTATAACTGGGCCGTGTGTGAAACAAATTTACTTTGATAGAAAAAGTTTTTGTATTTTTATATAAGTCTTCATTTGCTTTAAATTCAGAAAAAAGTAATTTTGCAAATCCACCATTTCTGGACCAGTCAAAGAAATATTTATTGATTATTCAACTTTTTTGTGAAATAAATGGAATTAAATTGAGATAGATATTGAAATGAACGAAAGTTAATTAATTTCGGTTAATCTTCTTTTATTTTCGGAATCAGAAGTTCTAGGGTTAAAGTTATCCTGTGCATTTGTTTACTGTTTAAATGAGATTCTTACTTTTATTTTTACTATTTGATCTAAGCTGAAAGTTTTCCCCAAGTTTCTAACTCTCTCATCGAATTGGATGTCATTTACAATCACATGGTTGCGTCACTCTATTGCGAAATTCATTACCAAATTTTTATTTACCAATTTTATCTCTTGCATCATCTGAGCGGACGTAATTTTCAGTCGGAAAATATATAGAGATAGATATATATTCTCCCATCCTCTATGTTATATTTTCTATCCCATATATTTATATAAATGCTGTAAGTTCTCTTGCATAAGGATAATAAAAATTTACTCTTTCTATAACTGGGCCGTGTGTGAAACAAATTTACTTTGATAGAAGAAGTTTTGTATTTTTATATAAGTCTTCATTTGCTTTAAATTCAGAAAAAAGTAATTTTGCAAATCCACCATTTCTGGAGCAGTCAAAGAAATATTTATTGATTATTCAACTTTTTTGTGAAATAAATGGAATTAAATTGAGATAAATATTGAAATGAACGAAAGTTAATTAATTTCGGTTAATCTTCTTGGATTTTCGGAATCAGAAGTTCTAGGGTAAAAGTTATCCTGTGCATTTGTTTACTGTTTAAATGAGATTCCTACTTTTATTTTTACTATTTGATCGAAGCTGAAAGTTTTCCCCAGTTTCTAACTCTCTCATCGAATTGGATGTCATTTACAATCACATGGTTGCGTCACTCTATTGCGAAATTCATTACCAAATTTTTATTTACCAATTTTATCTCTTGCATCATCTGAGCGGACGTAATTTTCAGTCGGAAAATATATAGAGATAGATATATATTCTCCCATCCTCTATGTTATATTTTCTATCCCATATATTTATATAAATGCTGTAAGTTCTCTTGCATAAGGATAATAAAAATTTACTCTTTCTATAACTGGGCCGTGTGTGAAACAAATTTACTTTGATAGAAAAAGTTTTTGTATTTTTATATAAGTCTTCATTTGCTTTAAATTCAGAAAAAAGTAATTTTGCAAATCCACCATTTCTGGACCAGTCAAAGAAATATTTATTGATTATTCAACTTTTTTGTGAAATAAATGGAATTAAATTGAGATAAATATTGAAATGAACGAAAGTTAATTAATTTCGGTTAATCTTCTTTTATTTTCGGAATCAGAAGTTCTAGGGTAAAAGTTATCCTGTGCATTTGTTTACTGTTTAAATGAGATTCTTACTTTTATTTTTACTATTTGATCTAAGCTGAAAGTTTTCCCCAAGTTTCTAACTCTCCCATCGAATTGGATGTCATTGACAATCACATGGTTGCGTCACTCTATTGCGAAATTCATTACCAAATTTTTATTTACCAACTTTATCTCTTGCATCATCTGAACGGACGTAATTTTCCGTCTGAAAATATATAGATGGATAAATATATATTCTCACATCCACCATGTTATATTTTATATCATATATATTTATATAATATCAGTAAGTTTTCTTGAAAACTGATAATGGAAGCTTATTTTTGCTATAACTGAGCCCGAATGAAATAAATTTATTTTGATAGAAAAATTATTTGTTCTTTTGATATATGTCTTCATTTGCTTCAAAGTCGTGAAAAAGTAATAATTTTGCAAATCTACCATTTCCGGACCAGTCAAAGAAATATTCATTGATTACTTTGATTTTTTTGTGAAATGAATGGAATCAAACTGGGATAAATATTGAAATGAATGGAAGTGTTTTTAATAAAATGACTGAATTATTTATAAACATTTGGAAATCTTTAATTAAGTTTTATTAATTATCTTAAGTTTTATTAATTATTCTATTATCCAAAATGATATAAAAAGATGTTATCAACAGTTATAGGCAATCTTCTTTGATTTTCTGACCAGTAATACTTGGGTAAAAATTATCCTGTGCATGCGTTTACGTTTTAAATGAAATTTTTAGTTTTATCATAGTTTATTTGATCTAAGTGGAAAGTTTTCTCCAAGTTTCTAACTCTCCCATCGAATTGGCTGTCATTGACAAACATGTGGTTACGTCACTCTACTGCCAAATTCATTGCCGAAGTTTGGTTTATCAGTATTTATCCCTTGCATCTTCTGAACGAAAATAATTTCGAGTCTGAAGATATATATAGAGGGAGAAAAATATGTGTATTCTCACATTATCCATGTCATATCTTATATCACATATATTTATATAAATGTTGTAAGTTCTTTTGAGTAATGGTAGTGGAATCTTAATCTTCATATAACTGTGTTGTGTGTGAAATAAATTTATTTTGATAGAAAAAGTTACTTATGTTTTTATATAAGTCTTCGTTTGCTTTAAAATAAGAAACAAAATTATTCTGCAAATCTACCATTTTTGAAAGTTTCTTGTTAAGCTTAAGGAGGGGTATGAAATCATATGCAATTGACTAATTTCAAAAACTCAATTTTTTATTACTGTGCCCAAAAATTACCAATTATTTATTATTCCAATTTATTATTAATTATTTTTTTTCAAAAATGCTTTATTTATTCTTCCAAGTTTATTTTATCGATTTCAGAGTAATCCCCTCCGAACACAATGCACTTATGCCAACTTTATTCCAATCCTCAATGCATGCTAAAAAGTCATCGGTAGGGATAGCCTTCAAAGCGAGTGGCGATTCACGTTGAATCTCTTCAATCCACTCAAAATGGTGTCCCTGGAGAGGACTTTTGAGTTTAAGGAATAGCCAGAAGTCGTGCAATGTGAAGATGGTGGTTATGGAACGATACGGGTTTAATTTTTTGCGAAACAGTTACGAAGAATCAATGCAGAGTGAGCTGGCGCATTCAGTGTTTTCGATACCAATTCGGTTTTGACACATTTGAGACCCAAAATGGAATTTACCGATCCTTTTGAAATTCCAACATCATCAGCAAGGTCATTTGCAAGCACCAAATCTTAATTTTTTGGACGTGAGCTCCGTCGGTTGAGGTGGATGGTCGATTAGAGGGCTCTTCGTCTACAATGCGTTCTCTGCCTTCTTTGAACTGTTTATACCACTTCTAAACATTTCTTTCCGATATAGGAATGCTCACCGAAGGCCTTCTGCGACATTCTATACGTTCAGCCGGTTTCTCATACACAAATTGTATTTGAACGTTGTTGCCTGGTGAAAAATTGCTGTGATATGTCGTGTAAGAAGCAGAAATGCGTACCAGTACGTTTCTGACTTTGATAAAGGTCGAATTGCAGCGTACCGGAATTGCGATTTATAGTATTGCAGTATTGCTGCTCGCGTTAGTCGAGATCCAATGACTGTTAGCACAGTATGGAATCGACGGGTTCAGGACGTTAATATAGAATGTCTTGTTGGATCTCAACGGCCCCCTATCACTATCAACCCAGAAGACAGGCATTTTGTCCGCATGGGCTTAATGGACCGTGCAGCCACGTCACTAGTCCTCAGTCAATAATTGTTGTCATTTGCAAGACAGCAAGTGTCTGCACGAACAGTTCTACGACGTTTGCAGCAGGATGCACTCTCAGTTCGGAGACCATGACTGCGGCTACCCTTGACGCTGCATCACAGACATGAACGTCTTCAATGGTGTGATCAATGACGAACCATGGCGCACAAATTGCAAGAAACATGGTGAACAAAGGGCGCACGAATAGCGAGACATCATTTTTTCAGAGCATTCCAGGTTCTGTTTACAGCATCAAGATGGTCGCATACGTGTTTGGTGGCATCGTGGTGAACACACATTGGCAGCGTGCATTTGTCATCATCATACTGGCCCATCACCTGGCGTGATGGTATGGTGTGCTATTGGATACACGTCTCGGTCACCTCTTGTTCACATTGACGGCACTTTGAACAGTGCACGTTACATTTCTGGGGTGTTACGACCCGTGGCTCAACCCTTTATTCGAGCGCTGCGAAACCCTGCATTTCAGAAAGATAATGCACGACCACATGTTGCCGGTATTGCACTGACTTTCCTTGATGCGGAAAATATTCGGCTATTGTCCTGGCCTGCACGTTCATCAGATCTCTCGCCAATAAAAACGTCTTGCCCATGGTTGCTGAGCGACTGGCTCGTCACCACACGCTAATCACTACAGTTGATGAGCTGTGGCATCGTGTTGAAGATGCATGGTCATTTGTACCTGTACATTGAATGGCATGTACATGTACAGGTGTTGACTCAATGCCCAGGCATACAAGTGCTTTTATTACTTTCAGAGGTGGTTGTTCTGGGTACTGATTTTTCACGATCTAAACACCCAAATTTCTTGAAAATTTAATCACTTGTTATTTCTAGTAAAATATATTTGTCCAATAAATAACATTTTGTTATCTTCATTTCTTCCTGGTATAAAAATTTTAATGGCCAGTAGTGTATTTCATTAATAATCAACAAATGTGGACGTAGGCATTCTATTCTTATATAAAACATAACATTCTTAATTTACAACAAACAAATTTGTATTTAACGAAGCTCCTTGGCTACAAGATAGTGAAAAGCCTCTATCAGGGAAAAACCTCAGATGAGGAGATAAATGCAATGTATGAGATAGCAGCAAAGTAGAAAAGAAAATTGTTCTTTGTGGTGGCGATTTCTTTCTTGAGCATTGGTGATGCTGATGATATAGCATGGTGACAACCGCAGGCTACTACCATGTTATTCTGGAAACACTTCAGATGAGGAAAAATATACAGTGTATAAAACAGCAAAGTAATCTTAATTTATTCTACACAAGCATATTTACTATACATTTTTAAAAATTAATATTGATATTTATATTATTTAATTCACTGTTTGTGTAGCTTCACAAGTACCCAATGATTAAAAGAAAATTGATAATTATCTAGAATAATAATTGAAGAACTTCGTAACAAGTCATCAAAAATAAATGCATTTAATATACAATCATCAAAGCGTTTTTTATATTTAAAGAAAAATTATTCGTTAATAAGAGAATGTAGAAAATAATAATTATTTTAGAAAAAAAAATAATTTTAAAATAATATAAGAATAAATTTTAATAAAATAAAAATAAAATTTCGTTAAAAATCATCTCTAACATCAAGAAAAAGAAGTTTTTTTTTTAATTCTGAATAATTATAAAATGTTGTGAAATATTTATTCTACTTATGATATGATTCGATATTATACATCAAACAGGATATAAATGTTATTTTTTTTGTATTTCATAATTCAAATTCATCAGCTTATTATTCGTAGTCACTCTATTATTTATAATTCAAATATATATTAGAAAATATCAGAAACTTTATTAAATCCATTACGAAATCCTTTTGAAATGTTATCGAATTTTAATCAGTAGTTTTAATACAAATAACTAATTCAGCAATTTTAATATAAAACACATTAGTTCAAAGTAAATATCTTTGGTTCTAAATCGTAAGAAAATCAACTTTAATTTATTTGAAAATGTGAAAAATTTTATTTATACTTATTACGCTTTTTTTTCTAAACAACTTATTTGATTATAAATTTTATTTTTAAGGTTGGAGAATACAAATTTTAAAGTAATTTATTTTCCAATTTAAAATATTTCTTTAAAAGTGTTGAGTGTATATTTTATTATCAGAAAGTTCTTAGTAAATGTTAAAATATTCTTACATTGATGGGCCTAACATTGTTAATGTCTTAATTTGATGCATGTAAATGACCACAATAAAACAGAGTTAAAGAAAATTTCATAAAAAAAACTCTCAATATTTTCCATACTTAATTATATGCAACCTACACAAAGAAATACGTAATCCTCCTTACTATTGATAGTTAGAAAGTTTTTTTTTTTTTTTTTTTTGTTCTAATGCAGCTGGCAAACACTCAGACAGCTTGGTCGCCTTAAGGCAAACGCTGCACAGACGTACTCACTTCGCATTACCCAGAGAGCGCGTGTAACTTGAAGATAAGCCACGGACGCGGAGTAACAATGCCTCCGCAACGCTCTACGATCATTTTAGAACGGGACCTACTTTTTAAGTGGATTCCGAACCACTACGACCATGGCACTGCCGGGACTCGAACCCGAAACCTGTGGTACCGAGCCCAGAGCGCTAGCCACTCGGCCATTCAGGCCCTGATAGTTTGAAAGTAAAGGATTTGTTATGTTAAAATTATAAAAGGATTCATAAAATTATGCAAGTTAGGAAAAAAACCAACTATTTAATTTTGTATCTTTTTGATGCAATTAAGCTGTATATTCTAAAAAATAGTATGATAGTAAAATAAATTAACTTCAATATTTAATCCGAAGAGTTATTAGTAGCAAACATAACTGGTATATGTTAAATCTGTAATTTCAAATTAATAAATAAAATAATTACTTAATAATTAATCTGACCTCAAATTAATATTGTGTCTTGTGTAGTCTTGTGTACTATTATTGCTTTTAAATGCCATAAATTGAGTGAAAAATATATCAGACCTCTTATATAGTCACTTTGTTAATTAAATGTTTTACAGGTTTCTTTTATATAAACATTTTTAATTGATTAATTCTCTGAAATTCTTTGGCATTCGGTGTCATGGATATACAAATTAAAAAAAGAGTAACAGCTAATAAGAATAAGAGTAATAAAAAGTAACAGCTAATAAGAATAAGAGTAATAAAAAGTAACAGCTAATAAATAATTTGAGTAACAGCTAATAAGAATAAGAGTAATAAGAGTAACAACTAATAATTAATAATAAGTAGAGGCAATTGTTGCAAAATTAGGAACAATAGAATCATTCAGCTCCTATATTGAATTGAAAAAGGAGTAAAAGATAGAATACCATTGGAAAATTATTCTACGCTTAAAAAAAAAAAAAAACTGACCAAAGATAGTTCTAAATAAAATATAAATTTAAAGACTGATAAAATTTGAAGAATCTAAAGCCAAAACACCATGAGATTCATCTTTACTTGGTTTGAACATCGAAAACAGAATAATAAAATAATATAATTATTAATATATATATAATAATATATATTAATATATATTATATTATATATATATATAATATTATATATTATATTATAATATATATTAAAATATATTATATTATATGTACACTCAAGAACCAAAACATTATAACCACCCCTACATTTTGCAATGAACTCGCCTGGATGACGTGGAAGGCACGTGATCAGGTGGAAGTGGTATTTAACTGGTATTAAGTGGGGATATTAATCCATGCCAAGGCGGGTTGAAGCTGTGTTGCGCGCCAAAGGTGGGCCAACTCGTTATTGACAGGTGGTCATAATGTTTTGGCTCTTGAGTGTATTTAATAATATATATTATATTATAATATAAAATCATATATATATATATTTTGATCCTCCAGAAAGGGCGGAACTCCACATCATTAATTAATGTTTAAAATAATTATAAAAAAGCAGTTGAATTATAATTATTCAATCATAAAAAAGTAAAAAAAATATATCTGTAATTATAAAAAGATGTAATTAAATATTATTAGACGAAAATTTAGTATAGCAAAAAGCTCTTGTTGTTAGTTGATACTCATCTGCCGCTGCTTATCTTTACACTGAAGTGACAAAAGTCATGGGATAGCAATATGCAAATTTTCAGATGGCAGTAGCATCGCGTATAACAGGTATAAATGCGCAGTGCTTTCGCAGAGCTTTCATTTCTGTTCAAGTTATTCATGTGAAGAGGTTTTGACGTGATGATGACCGCACGACAGGAATTAACAGACTTTGAACGCGGAATGTTAGTTGGAGCTAGACGCATGGGTCATGCCATTTCGGAAATCGTTAGGGAATTCAACATTCCCAGATCCACTGTGTCAAGAGTGTGCCGAGAGTATGAAATTTCAGGCATAATATCCCACCATGGACAGCGCAGTGGTCGACCGCCTGCACTTAACGACCGAGACCGGCGACGTCTGCAAAGAGTCGTAAATTCTAACAGACAAGCAACACTGCGTCAAATAACAGCAGAAATCAATGTGGGACGTACAAGGGACTTGTCTGTTAGAACTGTGCGGAGAAATTTGGCTTTCTTGGGCTATTCCAGCAGAAGACCGACTCGAGTGCCTTTACTGACAGAACAACATCGCTTGCAGCGACTCTCGTGGGCACGTGAGCATATCGGTTGGACCCTAGATGAATGGAAAACCGTGGCCTGGTCCGATGAGTCACGATTTCAGTTGGTAAGAGCTGATGGTAGGGTTCGAGTGTGGTGCAGACCCCACGAAGCCATGGACCCAAACTGTCAGCAAGGCACTGTTCAAGCTGGTGGTGGCTCCGTAATGGTGTGGGCTGTTTTTTTCATGGCATGGACTTGGTCCTCTGGTGCGACTGGACTGAACATTGACTGGAAATGCTTATGTTCAGCTACTTGGAGATCACTTGCAGCCATTCATGGACTTCATGTACCCAAACAATGATGGGATTTTTATGGATGACAATGTGCCATGTCACCGGGCCACAACTGTTCGCTATTGGTTTGAAGAACATTCTGGACAATTCCAACGAATGATCTGACCACCTAGATCGTCCGACATGAATCTCATTGAGCATTTATGGGACATCATCGAGAGGTCTGTTCGTGCCCAAAATCCTGCACCATCAACGCTTTCACAATTATGGACGTCTATCGAGACAGCATGGCTCAATATTCCTGCAGAAGACTTCCAACGACTTGTTGAGTCCATGCCACGTCGAGTTGCTGCACTTCGCCGGGCGAAAGGAGGGCCGGCACTATATTAAGAGGTATCCCATCACTTTTGTCACATCAGTGTATATTGATGCCCGTTTTTAGCCAACTACGGTATTGAATTCACCAGTCATAGAGCTCCTAAGTAGTGTCCTTTGTAACCGTTAAATTCATTATAAAATCGTTAATTAAAATTTAAAAAAATTCATTATTTAATTCATGAACCATTCAGCTCACATATTGATTGAGGGAATGAATAAAAAAACAATATTATTGGATAATTTATTCGATACTACAAAAGAAAGGACAAAACTATTGACCAAAGAATAAACAAGTAATATAAAAAAAAATTTAAGTCAATTCCTACTTTTTTTTTACTATAAAGTTCAAATTTTCCGTTTACATCTGATGCCATCTATTGGTAGATACACGCAACTTAAATCTAAAAAAAACTAAAATTAATTAATTAAATTTAATTAATGCACTAATATTTGAAAAAACTGCATTAACATCCAGTGCCATCCACTACAAGTTTAAAAAAATGTATTTGAACTTGAGTGGATAAATAAAAAGTAACAATTGGTGGTCTTCTTTTAGCCAATAACGGTATTGAATTCACCAATTATAGAACTATGGAACCGTTAAATGCAGTACAAAATCGTTAATTAAAATTTAAAATAATTAATTATTTAATTATTCAATCAATGGTTTAAAAACATTATTTAATACACGAATCATTCAGCTCACATATTGATTGAGGGAATGAGTGAAAAAACAGCTATATTATTGGATAGTTATTCGATACTAAAAAAGAAAGGACAAAAAAATTTGACCAAAGATAATTTTAAATAAAAAATAAATTTAAAGACGGATAGAATTTAAAGAAATTAAATCCAAAACACCGTGAAATTCATCATGACTTGATTTGAACATCGAGAACAGAGAGGGAAATATTTGATCTTCCAGAAGGGAGGAAGAACGTTATTTGATCAACCAGATAAATGAGAAGCGCCTCAGACATTGTCTGATTGCCTATAGCTTTCCACGATTAGAGTCTATTTCTTCTTTTTTTTTCTTGACAGGAATTCCTGACTGATTATTAAATCACAAACACCTTCCCATCATTGACTAATGTTTAAAATTTTTATTAAAAAACCCAGTTGCATAATAATTATTCAATCATAAAAAGTAAAAAAAAATATATATTTATGAATGTAAAAAGATGTTATTGAATATTATTGGACAAATATTTAGTATAGCTAAGAGCTATTGTTATTAGTTGATACTCATCTGTTGCTAAGATAAGTGCTGATGACATATATATTGAATTGTACTTTAGCCCACAACGGTATTGAATGCACCAATTATGATGCGCCTATCTGACTGTTAAGAGACAGAAATTTCATTATAAAATCTTTAATTAATATTTAAAATAACTCACGATTTAATTATTCAATCTTCTTCTTCTTCTTCATTGGTGCAAGAAGGTGCATTGGTGCATTTCTAGAGAAGATATGTCTCTTTTTAAGGGGTAGAGCTGTCAGCCCTGCGATCAACGCTCTATAGTCATATTAGACCGGGACCTACAGTTTAAAATGGATTCCGAACCATTACAATCGTCTATAATTATTCAATAAATGAGTTAAAATCATTCTATAATTCACGAATCATTTAATTCGTAAACTGATTGAGAGAATGAGTAAAAAAAAGAATATTATAGGAAAATTATTCGGTACTTAAAAAATAATGATAAATTTTCACTAAAGGATATATTTAAAATAAAAAATAATACATTTAAAGGCGGATAGAATGTGAAGAAACTAAAGCCAAAACACCATGAGATTTATCATTACTTGGTTTGAACATCGGGAACAGGGGGAGGGGGATGTTTGATCCTACAGAGCGTTGCGGGGACTTTGTTTGATCAGTCAGAGAAAGGAGAAGCGACTGACACATTGTCTGACGGCCTACAGCTTTCCAGGATTCGAGACTATTTCTTCTTCTTTTTTTTCATGACAGGGAAATGTGCTCTCGGTTTCTTCTTCAAACTCACAACTCCAGGTTGCTAAAATTGGAGACTATACAAACACCTTTTGAATCTGAAGATATCTCTAATGAAATTATCTTGAAATTTTAATTTAATAGTTCGTAATAGTTTATCAGTTTATACCTCAATTTTTTTATTTTTTTTACCAGTACCAGGAACATCTACAATGTGAGCAAATATTTCTGTATTGAATACAAGACTACAAGGTGCAAGATCTAGAGGAGGAATTCTGACATTGTCAAAATGACATAATGACAGATTCAATACTTCACCAACGATTTTTTTTTAGAATAATAGCCTACTAACCCACACATTTGTGTTTCTACCACATATACTTTTCACTCAGACCAAAGAGCATTTACAATTTGAGCAAGATGATTAAAATGAAATATCTGTTCCTTTTCAAATAACAGGGAAGCCAATGTTCCAGAATAAGCATTTTGACTTTGCGACGAATTTAAAATGGTACCTGATGGCCGATTGACTAGCGCTCTGGTACTAGGTGCCACAGGTTTGGCTTGTCACTTTATGGTCAATTTGGGCACATTTTGGGCAAATTAGACCGAGACCTACAGTTTAAAGTAGATTCCAAACCACTCACAATCATCCATGCCCCGGCTAGGATTCGAACCTGAAGCCTGTGGTACCAAAGACTAGAGAGATAGCCAATTGGCCATCAGGCCACACTTTAATCCGTAGGACGAGATCTAATATAGCTGTAGAGCGTTGGGTGTAGAACTGACAACCCAACCCCGTATAAAGAAAACATTTCTAGTCTCGAAATCTGCTAGTAGGCAGATCATCTTGGCTCACCACTGGGATGTTGTGCAAATAAAGAAGAAGAAGAGGAATTGAAATTGGTTATGGAAGGAGATTCAAAGCAACTACAAAATTAATTGATGATTTTAAAAATAATTGCTCTAAATCTTTTCGTCATATTGTAGAAAACCAGAAATTTTAATCAGAGAAACATCCAATCAGCAATACAAGACATTACTACAGCTCCATCAAATAAACTACTTAATAAGAAATTCGTCTCTACTCATGCAAAAACGAAAAAAATAAAATCATTAATTAATATTAAATATCATTTATTATTCATTCAATCAATGATTTAAAATAATTCATGTATTCACAAATCATTCAATGTATGGATTGGTTAGGGGAGATTAATGATGCAAGAGAATAAATAGTAATATAACAATATATAATTGGATATGAAAATATATAATTCGACATGGGAAATTATATACGAGAGAGATTGAGTACGATTTGGGATAAAATTAGGATTAATCGAGGTCTAAAATAGAGAAAAATTAAATTTCGCCTTAGAGACTTATTCAAAATACTAGAGAAAAATTAAAACTCGTAAAGAATTTACTCCTTTTCCAGCAGGAATGGTTTTTTAATGCAGCTGACAAATAGTTAGACAGTTATCTTTATGCCATAAGCAAGTGCTGCACCAACGTTACTCATTTAGCACTATTCACGGGGTACGTGTAGCTTGAAGATATGCTACCGAAGCGAGTAATACTACCCCAGCAACGTCTACGATCCTATTAGACCGGGACCTACGTTTAAAATGTATTCTGAACCACTATAGACATCCAAGACATTGCCAGGATTCGAAACCGAAACCTGTAGTACTGAAAGTCAGAGCTCTAGCCATCGTCATCAGGACCCCAATTAATCTTTATGCCATGAGCAAGGGCTGCACTGTCACAATTAGCACTACCCAGGGGTACGTGAAGCTTGAAAATAGGCTACGGACTCGAGTAACACCACCCACGCAACTCTCTACGATCATATTATTCCGGGACCTACGTTTAAAGTGGATTCTGAACCACTTTAAGCATCCATGGCACTGTCGGAACTTGAACCCGAAATCTGTGTTACCAAGCGCCAGAACGCTAAACACTCAGTCGTTAGGCCCCAAAGCAAGAATTGTATACAGACAACTATTAGAATCGAACTCTTGTTTTCTGACAAGTTTTTTAACATAAATTAATATTGGGTCACTAGTATATCACCAGTAAGCATTGGATCACTATTAAATCATCCGTAAGCACTGGATCACTAGTAAATTATCAGTAGGCGTTGGATCACTAGTAAATCACCAGTAAACCTTGGATTACTAGTTAAGTCACCAATAAGTATTGCCTCACTATTAAATCACCTGTAAGCATTAAGTCACTAGTAAGTCACCAGTAAACATTGGATCAATAAATCGCCAATAAGCAATAGATCTCCAGTAAGAATTGGATGAATAAATCACCAGTAAGCATTAGAACACTAGTAAATCACCAATAAGAATTGGATCACTAGTAAATCCCCAATAAGCATTGGATCACTAGTAAACTCACCAATAAGCATTGAATCAGTAAATCACCAGTAAGCATTGGATCACTAGTAAGTCACCAATAAGCATTGGATCACTAGTAAATTACCAGTACGTATTAGATCAGTAAATCACCAGTACTCATTAGATCACTAGTAAAACACCAAAAAGCATTGGATCACCAGTAAGCATTACATTAGTAAATCACCAGTAAGCATTACATAAGTAAATCAACAATAAGCATTAGATCACTAGTAAATCACCAGTAAGTATTAGATTAGTAAATCAACAGTAAGCATTAGATCACTAGTAAATAACCAGTGAGCATTGGATCATTAGTAAATCACCAGTAAGCACTGGATCACTAGTAAATCACCAGTAAACATTAGATCACTAGTAAATTATCAGTTGGCGTTGCATCACTAGTAAATCACCAATAAACCTTGGATTACTAGTTAAGTCACCAATAAGTATTGCCTCACTATTAAATCACCAGTAAGCATTAAGTCACTAGTAAGTCACCAGTAAGCATTGGATCAATAAATCACCAATAAGCAATGGATCTCCAGTAAGCATTGGATGAATAAATCACCAGTAAGCATTATAACACTAGTAAATCACCAATAAGAATAAGATCATTAGAAAATCACCAATAATCATTGGATCACTAGTATGTCACCAATAAGCATTGAATCAGTAAATTATCAGTGAGCATTGGATCACTAGTATATCGACAGTAAGAATTGAATCAATAGTAAGTCCCCAGCAAGCATTGGATCAGTAAATCCCCAGTAAGCATTGGATCGCTAGTAAATCACCAGTAAGCATTGGATCACTAGTAAATTACCAGTACGTATTAAATCAGTAAATCACCAGTAAGCATTAGATCACTAGTAAAACACCAAAAAGCATTGGATCACTAGTAAATCACCAGTAAGCATTAGATTAGTAAATCACCAGTAAGCATTAGATTAGTAAATCAACGGTATGAATTAGATCACTAGTAAATAACCAGTGAGCATTGGATCATTAGTAAATCACCAGTAAGTATTGGATCACTAGTAAACTACCAGTACATGTTAAATCAGTAAATCACCAGTAAGCATTAGATCACTAGTAAAACACCAAAAAGCATTGGATCACTAGTAAATCACCAGTAAGCATTACATTAGTAAATCACCAGTAAGCATTACATTAGTAAATCACCAGTAAGCATTAGATTAGTAAATCAACAATAAGCATTAGATCACTAGTAAATCACCAGTAATTATTAGATTAGTAAATCAACAGTATGAATTAGATCACTAGTAAATAATCAGTGAGCATTGGATCATTAGTAAATCACCAGTAAGTATTGGATCACTAGTAAATCACCAGTAAACATTAGATCACTAGTAAATCACCAGTAAACCTAGGATTACTAGTTAAGTCACCAATAAGTATTGCCTCACTATTAAATCACCAGTAAGCATTAAGTCACTAGTAAGTCACCAGTAAGCATTGGATCAATAAATCACCAGTAAGCATTATAACACTAGTAAATCACCAATAAAAATAAGATCATTAGTAAATCACCAATAATCATTGGATCACTAGTAAGTCACCAATAAGCATTGAATCAGTTAATTACCAGTGAGCATTGGATCGCTAGTAAATCACCAGTAAGCATTGGATCACTAGTAAATTACCAGTACGTATTAAATCAGTAAATCACCAGTAAGCATTAGATCACTAGTAAAACACCAAAAGCATTTGATCACTAGTAAATCACCAGTAAGCATTAGATTAGTAAATCAACAGTATGAATTAGATCACTAGTAAATAACCAGTGAGCATTGGATCATTAGTAAATCACCAGTAAGTATTGGATCACTAGTAAATTACCAGTACGTATTAAATCAGTAAATCACCAGTAAGCATTAGATCACTAGTAAAACACCAAAAATCATTGGATCACTAGTAAATCACCAGTAAGCATTACATTAGTAAATTACCAGTAAGCATTACATTAGTAAATCACCAGTAAGCATTAGATTAGTAAATCAACAATAAGCATTAGATCACTAGTAAATCACCAGTAAGTATTAGATTAGTAAATCAACAGTATGAATTATATCACTAGTAAATAACTAGTGAGCATTGGATCATTAGTAAATCACCAGTAAGTATTGGATCACTAGTAAATCACCAGTAAACATTAGATCACTAGTAAATCACCAGTAAGCATTAGATCACTAGTAAACGACCAATAAGCATAGGATTACTAGTAAATCACCAGTAAGCATTATATTAGTAAATCACCAGTAAGTATTAGATTAGTAAATTACCAGTAAGTATTAGTTTAGTAAATCAACAGTAAGCATTAGATCACTAGTAATTCAACAATAAGCATTGGATCACTGGTAAATCAGCAGTAAGCATTAGATTAGTAAATCAACAGTAAGCATTGTATCACTATTAAGTCACCAAAAGAATTGGATCGCTAGTAAATCACCAGTAAGCAATGGATCACTAGTAAGTCACCATATTTAATGGTGCAGATGCTGCAACAGTAAAAGTCCTTGCGCAGTAGGAAAAAAAACGCTTAACAATAAATGCAATAAGCTCAAAGATTTTCTCTTTTAGAAAGACAATTCAGAGAATGTAATTTCGAAAAATATGAAAGAAGAATTTGAAAAAGGAAGAAAAAAATAATATAAAAAATAACACTTCGAAAGCATTTAAGAGAAAAAATCACAAAGGAATTCCTAACGTAGGAGGGAAATTTCATTATGTATGCATTTTGACGTTGCCATATTTCCCAGATTTTTTTTTTTTGTTTTTGAACACGAAATGCCTGAAATATGAAAGATAAAGTAAAGTCAACATATGCTTTTTTTAACAAAAATACAGATGTAAATGAAATTTTGTTTTTAACGATTATATAAAAAAAATAAATGCAACAAAATAAAAATTTAAGTTAGAATGGGAAAAATAAAAACAATCATAACCTAGTAGATAGTGTTAGGTTAATTAGAATAATAATTTCGGCTTTGATAAATGTAATTAAAAAACTCTAGGCCATAATAATTTCTCAGAAAAAGTATGTTACCTATTTTTAAATATTTTATTAGCACCATTTATAATGTTTACAGATGCATTTTTCTATTCTTCAACCAGAATTCCAAAACAATTTTTTTAAGTTAAAAATAAAGTATAAAATTTTATATTTGATTACGATTTATTTATTTTTTGCTGATAAAGTCTCATTAAGACTGAAAAAATAAAATAAAATAAATTTACAAACAAATCATTCACACATATGCAGATTCTGTGAGCTAACACTAAATTTAGAATGAAAAGATTCTGTACATATTCATAATGCAAAATGATGATTTTGTACATATTCATTTGAATTCAATTTTTTTACATATTCATAAATGCAGCATATTTCTCTTATCATTCATCTGGTGAAAATTTCCATTTTTTTCATTTAATCTTCATTTCATCTACAGATTCTAAAATTACAATATTTAAAAAGCATTGTTATTATGTAGGACAAAAGATTATTATTACTGGTACACACATTTTTTTACCATTGTTATGAAATTTTGTAGAAATTAGTTCTCCAACCGAATTTCACTGTTTTATAATAAGGATAAAATAATTAAAAACAACTCTAAGTACACTCATGTCCATAAATTAAGGATAATTCAGAATCACACAGAAATTGTACTCTAAAATAAAAATTTCACCTGTAGAATTATCACACACATCTTGAAGAAGAATATGCAAATTACAGGAAACCACCAGATGGCGCGGATAGTACGTCACAATGACGAGAGTGTAAGAGACGGGTATATAAGGAATGGTGGCAAAGAAGTAAAATTGTTCACAAGTGCTTTAAAAGCCTTTCAGTGCAATAACCGCATAGTTATGGCACAAAGGAAGCATTTGGATGATTTTTTACGTGGTAGAATTATCGGACGACTGGAATGTGGACGAACCCAGCTGGAAGTATCCGAGGAACTTGGAATCGCCCAGAGTGTCATCTCCTGGCTTTGGTAACGATTCCAAGATGATGGTAATGTGAGTAGATGTTACAGCACAGGTCGCACCCAAGTTACAACGCCGAATAAGAACCGGTATTTAGCAGTTACTGCCAAAAGAAACAGACCTGTCTCGTCAGCTCTCTTCAGCTAACGGTACGTCAATTTCAAGGCAGACCGTGTACAGACGCTTAGGGCACATTGATCTATATGCTCGTAGGCCTGTCAGATGCGTTCCACTTACCGCAACTCACTGTCGCCTGTGATTAACCTGGAGTAGAGAGCATGCATTGTGGACACAGCAACAGTGGTCTTGTGTGATGTTTTCCGACGAGTCCAGGTTTAGTTTGCAGTCTGATTCTCGCCGGACTTTCATATGGAGAGCGCCAGGTACCCGTTACCACCAAGAGAACACCATTGACCGACACCGTTACGGTGGTGCAGGATGGCTCGTTTGGGGAGGAATTATTCTTGGTTAGAGAACTGACCTGCATGTTCAGAGTGTAACGATGACAGGCCACATCTATCGGGATGTCATTCTGGAACAACATGTACGTTTGTTTCGGGGCGCCATGGGTGCTGAATTTCTGTTTATGGATGACAACGCCCGTCCTCACCGTGCAAACATTGTAGACGAATGCCTTCAATTGGAGGATATCACCCGTATGGATTGGCCGGCATACTCACCGGACTTGAATCCAATAGAGCATGTGTGGGATATGCTTGGCCGACGAATTGTAGCCCGTCAACCCCCTCCCACCTGTCAACCGGAACTTCGGAGGGCATTGCTTGATGAGTGGTGTAATATTCCCCTAGATCAGATTGATAATTTGATACTCAGCAAGCCTAGGCGTCGTAAGGCCTGTATTGCATCGTCCGGGAGACATACTCCATATTAACCTTCATACTAACCATGTTATACTGTTTTTTGTAAGTAGGTTCTTTTTTGAAATTTGCTCCAGGGAGTAGAAATCGCAATTTTTATTAATTATGTCAAACATATAGCATCTTTTTTGCTCTTTACCTTTTGTTTAATAAATAGACTTTACAAATAAGTCAAATTTGTTTGCTTCTGTCTCTTTCTTTGCGTGAACTTCATTATCCTTAATTTATGGACATGAGTGTACATGCAAACCCGCACTAAAAAATCTATGGATACTGATGATAATGTTGAGAGTATTTGCCGATGATACGGGTTCTTATCCAAAGGTATGTGGGCCTCCAAGGAATCCGAGAGTTTGGTTTGGAGTTCTACGAGCTTGGGTGATGAAAAAAAATATATTTAATATTAATCACTAGACTGCAACGTAGATCTACCTCCTCATGATGCACTCCGGGAAACGTATGATACGGCAAAGTGATCTATAAATACAGTTTCAGTCTGGCATTCAGTTTGAGTTTCTTAGAGTTCTGCAGTGGAACTCAAGTAGTTTGTCCCATTATCATCGGTGGCATAACTACGGCTTTTCTGTGGTCACGTTTGTCTCCTCCAGCACCTTCACAGAATTAAACGAGCTCCTGACTCTCTCTGTCACCTGTGTGATAAACAGGAAGAAATGGATATGTCTCACCTTGCTTCCTGTACTGCATTTCTTCCTATTTCTTTAAGTAATTGTTATTGGATTATTAACGCAATGTTATTATGTAGAATAAAAGATTATTGTTACTGGCATACTCTTTTTTCCCCGTTGTTATGAAACTTTGTAGAAATTAGTTCTGCAACCGAATTTGATTATTTTTCAACAAGAATAAAATAATTTTAAAAAAAACTCTAACCACATACATTCACGCACTAAGAAACTTATGAATATTTATGTGAATGCTGGTAGTATTTGTCAAAGATATGGGTTCTTAACCAAGTGGCATGAGGGTCAGGGAGTTTGATTTGGAGATTCATGAGCTTGGATGATGAAAACGTTGTTGAACTGGAATGCAACGTAGATCTACCACTTCATGGTGCATTCTGAGCAACGTCTGATATGGCAAAATGATCGACAAACGCGGCCTTCAGTCTGGCTCTCACTGTTTCTTAGAGTTCTGCAGTGGACAGCAGTTGATTTGTCCCATTATAATCGGTAGCATTGCAAGGGCTTTTCTGTGGTCACGATTGTCTCCACCATATTCACAGAATTAGACTTCTGACCCTCTCTGTCTTCTGTGTGAATCAGGAAGAAATGGATATGCCTCACCTTGCTACCTGTTTTGCACTGCCTCCTGTTTTTTATGTAATCGTTATTAGATTATTAAAGCAATGTTATTATGTAGAATAAAAGATTATTGTTACTAATTAGAATAAACGATTTGTTATTTAATTAAAATAAAAATAGGTAATATCTAGATTGAGATCCATAGAACATATCTTCAAACCCCACACAAAAAAAAAAAAAAACCTCTCTCAAATAAGAAATTTTACACTAACTCTGCTATAATTCAACATATCGAATATAACAAACAACTGCAAACAATGACATAATATTAATTTCTATTATTACATCAATATTATGTCATTGTAACTACATGCATAATATTGATATCTATCATTTTTATTTTGTGTGAAAAGCAAACAGCTATTCAGCAACAGTAAATATAGCTGCAAGCAGTAAAATCTTTTTGATTGTATCTTAAATGTAGTATTTTAAGTTGAGCCTAATGGGTTAATATTATAATCATTATCATCTGAAAAATTTATTTTATCGAATGCGCACAAAACACTCCATCAAATCAAATATTGACTTTCTTTCGGTTTTAAATATGCATTTTTTTTAATTCAGATATTGTCATTGTTACTAACTCTCAAAAAGCACGAAAAGAAAATAATGTAATTATAAAAGATTTCTTCCAGCTTACTCTAGACATATTTATGGATAATCTTACGATATTTCTTACGAATGTGTAGATGCTTATGTTTTGTTATATAGTAATTACGTTTTTCATTGTTTAAATTGGTTAATTTATCAGATAAATCGTGTAAAATGCTTTTATATCATACAAATACATCAAAATACACATTGCAAAAGAGAACACTGGACCATTTTTAAAATAGCAACAAATAGCAAGGCATTGGTGGCAAGTTTTACAAAGTATTTGGCAATGTTGTTGGTCAAACTAATGAAACTATATGAAACGATTTAAAAAAAATTATTTTAGTATTGTTTGTCGATTGTATCAAATAATCAATTAGCTAATATTATCGATTGTTTTATTATTTAGTAATTACATTTTTTATTGTTTAATTTATCAGGTACATCGATTAAAATGCTTTTATAGCATACAAATATACCAAACTATGCATTGCAAAATGGCACACTTAACTATTTTTAAATCAACAATAAATTTGATGGTTAATTCTACGAAGTATTTGGAAATGTTAATTAGTGAATTATCAGAAACGAGTTAAAATTAGCTAAAAAAAGAATTAGCTGCACAAGAGAGCTTTCAAGGATTTCTTCCAGCATTTATTGATCGTTCTAAAAGGATTCCGCAACAGTTCTCGGAATAGATGAATTTTTGCATTCACTCAATTAACAGGGAATTGTGCTATTCTATTTACAAATGATCTTTGCCTTTCTAACTTTTTGTCTTACCTAAATTTATCTTAGAGAAGTTAACTGACTCTTAAAGCAATTATTTAAAATACTATGTGTTTAAAACTCAATGAACAAAGAAATTAACCAGGACGAGTTCAGTACAATTTAAAAATTCTGCCTATAATGCCATTGTTGTAACTGTTAATTATCCTGTTGTGTGAGGGTAAGGGGTATTTCCTTTATTTTTTGTATGAATCCAGGAATGGTAGATAACCCATCCCGGTCACACGGTCAGGTCCAAAAGAACCGGTCGGTTTGGTGGGATCCAGCCCTTTTTTGGAGTTTTTGCGGGCAGAAAGGAAGACCCGTTGAAAGCAGAGCGAACGATCTACGATAGTGCGTGAGCCTGGTGCACAATTTTTGCTGCGAGAATGGCTCCAGGGATAATTTGTAATGGAGAGTTATGTCCATCTTTGGAATGGTCGGTGAGCATTTTTTTTTTTGGTAAAAAAGGATATGAGGCTACTGGTACCCCACTGCCCACACACTCAAAGGAATATTTTCGATTGAGGTATGCGTGCGAAATATTATGAATACTTCTCTGTAAACATTTCTCTATAAACATTCTCTATAAAACTTTTTTTATTTTATTTATTCTGCCAAATATTAAAAATCCTAAATTTTATTGTAATAGTATTTATTCGTATTCTTTAAAGGGTAAAAGTAAATTAGTTGTTTGTCCTAGTATTTATTTTAATTGCTTTTTAATACGCTTTTATTAGCTTCACCTGTATGTTTGTATGTATGTATGTATGTTTGTATGTAACTCACTTTTTGGGCTCGATTTTGGGACTGATGGCGCCATCTACTGGCGAGTCAGTCAACTGATCCGCGATCGAATTGCGCTCTTCCTATTGGCCGAAAATTTCGGTGGGTAAAAAGTATGTAAACTTAGCGGATAACCGGCCAAGTGGAAAACAAAGTTAAAACAATTATAGTTTAAAAAAACTAAAAAAAAATATGCTTTTAGAGTTAATCAGACTAAAAAGTAAAAAATAAATTAATAGTTTAAAAAAACTAAAAAATACGCTTTTAGAGTTAATCAATCTAAAAAGTAAAAAATAATTGTTAACATAAGAATAAAATGACTGACGAGAAAATGAATGTCACTGTTTTAAAAGCGTGGGGTGCTTTGTATGACATTTTTAAACTAACTCTGCATTTCGGAATGAAACTGGTGAAAAATTATAACGATTGATATCGAGCACCTCACGCTTTTAGAACAGTGACATTCATTTTCTCGTCAGTCATTTTATTCTTATGTTAACAATTATTTTTTACTTTTTAGATTGATTAACTCTAAAAGCGTATTTTTTAGTTTTTTTAAACTATTAATTATTAATGTTAATTCATTTGGCCGTCCTTCGAGTATACGTAGACCAACGGCCCCATTTCTATGTCGGTATATTAACAGCCATAAATAGCTCTACATCTGCCAAATGTAATACATCTCAATGGTTGAAAAAAATATTATAAATAAAAATATATTAAACACTTTTTAATCAAAAATGCTACTACGTTGGTGTCCATTTGCTAGAATAAAGTCAATGATCTTTTGATGTATGTATTATATATAATAAACAAATTAAGTAAATGAAAGACGGAGTTTTATACAGTCGATGATAATGTAATAATTTGGGGCCTGATGGCCGAGTAGAGGGCGCTTTCAAGCCCCGGTGGTGCCATGAATGCTTGTAGCGGTTAGCAATTCACTTTAAATTTTTGGTCCGGGTCTAACATGACTGTAGAGCGTTGGGCGTAAGGCTGACAAATCTACCTTATAAAAAAGGTGGTCTCGAAATCTGACAGTAAGCAGACGGACTTGACCACCATGGAGCTCTTTTGCTTATAAAAAAGAAAAATGTATTTTTATTTTCGAATGGCGGATTTTTAGTCTTTCGCCATTATAACTGTAGACCTGAAGCAAATATAACTTAATCCAGGTAACACCACTGGTGTTTATATATATCATCACTGTATTCAGATTTTACAAACACAATTTTTAATGACCTTTTGAAATTACTATAGATTTAATGCTTCTGTCTATGTATTGGCACGGGAATATGTATTGATTCTGATTTAATGTATTGGCACGGGAATATTCGTTTATATTGGGGCTGTCCCGCTTCGAATCAAACCCTTCTTGTTCGAGAGGGTTTTTTTCTACATTCACTACTGACATTGTGGGCACTGTCAATTTTCCCTCTATTTGTGACCTATTTGTACTAAAATGAATTCATTTGATTTGTTTCTTTCAAAGGACATTTATTTCATGAAAAACTCAGTACAGCAATCATTACATTGTCAATAGTTAATCTCTAATTTTCTTTCTAAGTACTGGTCGAGTACTAATCAAAAGAACGACTACCCTTTTTAGGTTATCTACGAATCAAGGCAATGCTTGACCTATTCTAAAAAAATGGAAAAGCCACTGAGACAATTCATGCTTTTTCATTTCAAACCATTGATAATCTGAAGGAGAAATGACTGGGGAATATAGCGGTAGAAGCAGAATTTTCCTACAAAATTGATCCAAATATTTTTTTATTAACCTTCTGGCAATACTAGATATTGACCGAGTACTAATCAAAAGAACGACTACCCTTTTTAGGCTCTCTACGAATCAAACCAAGGCTTGACATCTACAAAGAAATGAAAGTGTCCCTCAGGCAATTCATGCATCAACAATCGTAACTATTGATAATCTGAAGGAGAAAATATATCTAGAATATTGCGTAGACGCAGGACTTCCCCATAAAATGGTTCCAATTAATTATTTAATTAATCTTCTAAGCAATACTAGGTATTGGACGAGTACGAATCAAAAGAACGACTCGCTTTTAAGGCTCTCTACGAATCAAGCCAATGATTGAATTCTTTAAAAGAAAAGAATCACCACTCAGATAGTTCTGTCATCAACAATCGAAACAATCGATCATCTGAAGGAGAAATATCTCTTAAATATGGCGGTAAAAGCAGGACTTCTCTTCAAAAAGGTTCCAAATAATTTTTTGATGAACTTGTAATCGCGCATAGTCATGTTGAAAAATAATTATTTTATCTTTTCTCATATTACTGTTGTTTTGCCTTAAGTGCTCGGCTCAGACGTTTCAATTAAAGTCGAAACCATCCACCCGTATTGTTCAGCAACTCGTTATTTATTTTTCTTCATGACTAAATATCTCCTGGAATTCCGCATTAAAATCACTGTCTTTGAATCGTTTAAAGCATTTTTTGAAAATTCTTTTATCTAGTGCAATTGTTTCTCGAAAGCTACCAGAAAAACTCGATGCGCCTTAACAAAATTTTCATTCCAATTATTCTTTTATTATTATTCTATCCTCACTTCCTAAGTAAAGCTTCAATCAGTTTTCGCACAACATCCGGTATGTTTAAGGCTAAAAAAATAAATTACATTGTTCATATTTCAATGGCGTAACGAAGAATATCAAAGAGAATATCAATTTCAAAGACAGCTATTCGACATGGAGTAGTTGTAAGTTTGATAATAATCTTCTTCTTCATTGGCGCAACAGTCCCATGGTGGACCAAGGTCACCTGTCTAATAGAAGATTTTGAGACAAGAGATGTTTTCTTTTACGGGATAGTGTTGTCAGCCATACGCCATATTAGACCGGGACCTATGGTTTAAAGTGGATTCAGAACTACTATAATCATCCATGGCACCTTCAGGAATCGCACCCGAAAACTCTGGCTCTGAGCGCCAGAGAGCTCGTCACTCGGCCATCAGGACCCGGTAATAATGTTAGTATACTGGAAATAATACTAGTAACGCTATATTTTATGAAACCGTATCAAATTAAGTTTCTTATCTACCACATCTGCCAGGTCTCATTGTAAAAACCCTCGTATTTCTCCAATCGTGATAAACCTTGCATTAATTTTTTTATTTGCTAATTCTTAAGTAACTTTTTGAAAAAAAATATTTACTACTTCTTTCTTATAAATATTTAGAAAAATATTTCTTTTGGGCCAGCATACTAAATAAATTTAAGTTTTAGATCGATACGTAGTAATTCGTTTATTTTGTCTTCAGATTAAAAAATTATATTTTATCCTAAAAATTACAAAATTCAAATCAATAGACGAGAAAAATTAAATTAGTTATAGTACTAGTGGCCTGATAGCCGAGTGACTAGCGCTCGGTGCTACGGTATTCGGATTCGAATCCCGGCTCCGCCATGTTTCATTGTAGTGGTTCGGAATCAACGTTAAACCGTAGGTACCGGTCTAAAAGGATCATAGAGGCTGTGCCATGGTTGATTGTAGTAGTTCGGAATCAACGTTAAACCGTAGGTCCCGGTCTAAAAGGATCATAGAGGCTGTGCCATGGTTGATTGTAGTGGTTCGGAATCAACGTTAAACCGTAGGTCCCGGTCTAAAAGGATCATAGAGGCTGTGCCATGGTTGATTGTAGTGGTTCGGAATCAATGTTAAACCGTAGGTCCTGGTCTAAAAGGGTCGTAGAGCGTTGCGGGGTGTAGTAGCATATCGTCACGCTACACGTGCTTCCTGGGTAGTGTTAAATGAGTAACAGTGTTCGTCGGTGCATCCCACACGACATGCCTTTTTCAAGGCTAGTTTTTATTGGGCTGCTCACAAGGAAATGATCGATACGAAACAATAACCTATGTAATTAAAAGAAAAGTTACAATGCTCATATTTTACATAAATCTAGTTTATAAACATTTCCTTAGTTCTGTCTTTACTTAACAGAAAATCCAATGAAAAACGATTAGGATTATATTCCATTTTATATGCACTTTGTTTTTAATAATAAATATATATTTTAAAACATAACTTTTAATATATTTTTCCTCATGAAATTTGACAACTGTAATAATATTACAGATAGATTTTTAAAAATTATGTTTAAAAGCATTGTTGCAAAATTACTTATAAATATTTAAAAGTTTATGTTATTTTTCATTGTTTAAATTAATTCATTTATTATATTTATTGCAATACAGGTAAAATGAATAAGGACCATTTACTTATTACCACGAGATTGGACTCTAACTTACAACAGAATGGTAATTTGTGTGCTCTTTACTAGAGGGTCAGAGAGAGCATGTCCTGATCGCACGGAATTTTATTAGGGTGCTTCTAGCTTTTAAAATTTTTATCCTTAGAACATTTAATTTGTTTTTAACTATTTTAAAGACCTTTTGGCCATTTTTATTAAGAATGTCTGATCTTTTCTCTTTGTAATTTTGATTTTTTTTTTCTTTTTGTTTCTAAGGTAAGCGGCCAAATTTATATGGATTGAGTTCTAATAAAGCCCTAAGTATTAACAACAACAACAGGATTTATTGTATTAAGTGATTATGTTTTGTAAAAATAGTTTAAATCTATAACACATAAAACAGAAGACTGAATTATTGCTAAGTTGACTATTTTTGGCAACCATATTTCGACCAATATATTTGGAGGCAAATGATTTCCTTTTATCAAAATTATTATTTTTATAATTTTATAAGTGACTTCATTTGATAGAATTAAGTACACTTTGGAGAATTTAAATTATTAACTGCAAAAAAATATTTATTTTCCTAATTACTTTATCATAAAATTAAAACGCCAAAAATATGTTTATTACACATCCGCAGCAATCTATGCGTTGTCATTTAAAACAGTAACATATTTTGTTGTTTATGATAAACAGCATTGTTTTCATCTGAATTACGCAGAATAAACATGTGTTTATTCTGAAATGAAGTTTAAAGAAATAAATTTAGTTGGAAACAGAATATATGTTATTCATTTCTTCATTTAACGAACTTAAAACAACAAAACGTTAAGGGATATCTAAAAATTTAAGGCTTATTTCGATTTTTGAAATTTTGAAATGACGGAAAAGTTCTACCTAAGGTTATTCGTCACTATAATTATAGATCTAAGCAGAATTATTTATTACATCGATGAAATGTAGCAACCAGTGTTCATAATTCGGCCATATGATTCTGCAGGGCCGGATTTAGAGGAAAAGAGGCCCTAGCCTATTCCATTTATGAGGCCCTTTCACATCCCATTTTTAAGTTTGTAAATTACATGAGAGACAATAAAATACATCATTACTGTGATTTATATCAATATGTTAAATGAAACATGTTGTGACGGGTACTAAGATTTATAAAAAATGTGGCATGGATAATAAATAAAAAAGTCGAGAACACTTATTTTATACACTTACACTTATTACACTTATCCCAAAAATGTTTTTCAATAGTCTATAAACACTTCACTAAAGCATTAAACCTACTGAACTCAAAAAGCGAGAATCAAATGATCGTGTACGTAATCATAAAATAAGAATATTTTCTAATAACATAACAAGTGTTGTAACTGGTAATTATCCTGTTGTGTGAGAGTAAGGGGTATTTCCTTTATTTTTTGTATGAATCCAGGAATGGTAGATAACCCATCCCGGTCACACGGTCAGGTCCAAAAGAAGCGGTCGGTTTGGTGGGATCCAGCCCTTTTTTGGAGTTTTTGCGGGCAGAAAGGAAGACCCGTTGAAAGCAGAGCGAACGATCTACGATAGTGCGTGAGCCTGGTGCACAATTTTTGCTGCGAGAATGGCTCCAGGGATAATTTGTAATGGGGAGTTATGTCCATCTTTGGAATGGTCGGTGAGCATTTTTTTTTGGTAAAAAGGATATGAGGCTACTGGTACCCCACTGCCCACACACTCAAAGGAATATTTTCGATTGAGGTATGTGTGCGAAATATTATGAATACTTCTCTGTAAGCATTTCTCTATAAACATTCTCTATAAAACTTTTTTTATTTTATTTATTCTGCCAAATATTAAAAATCCTAAATTTTATTGTAATAGTATTTATTCGTATTCATTAAAGGGTAAAAGTAAATTAGTTGTTTGTCCTAGTATTTATTTTAATTACTTTTTATTAATGTTAATTCATTTGGCCGTCCTACGAGTATACGTAGACCAACGGCCCCATTTCTATGTCGGTATATTAACAGCCATAAATAGCTCTACATCTGCCAAATGTAATACATCTCAATGGTTGAAAAAAATATTATAAATAATCTGCCAAATGTAATACATCTCAATGGTTGAAAAAAATATTATAAATAATCTGCCAAATGTAATACATCTCAATGGTTGAAAAAAATATTATAAATAATCTGCCAAATGTAATACATCTCAATGGTTGAAAAAAATACTATAAATAAAAATATGTTAAACACTTTTAATCAAAAATGCTACTACGTTGGTGTCCATTTGCTAGAATAAAGTCAATGATCTTTTGATGTATGTATTATATATAATAAACAAATTAAGTAAATGAAAGACGGAGTTTTATACAGTCGATGATAATGTAATAATTTGGGGCCTGATGGCCGAGTAGAGGGCGCTTTCAAGCCCCGGTGGTGCCATGAATGCTTGTAGCGGTTAGCAATTCACTTTAAATTTTTGGTCCGGGTCTAACATGACTGCAGAGCGTTGGGCGTAAGGCTGACAAACCTACCTTATAAAAAAGGTGGTCTCGAAATCTGACAGTAAGCAGACGGACTTGACCACCATGGAGCTCTTTTGCTTATAAAAAAGAAAAATGTATTTTTATTTTCGAATGGCGGATTTTTAGTCTTTCGCCATTATAACTGTAGACCTGTAGCAAATATAACTTAATCCAGGTAACACCACTGGTGTTTATGTTTATCATCACTGTATTCAGATTTTGCAAACACAATTTTTAATGACCTTTTGAAATTACTACAGATTTAATGCTTCTGTCTATGTATTGGCACGGGAATATGTATTGATTCTGATTTAATGTATTGGCACGGGAATATTCGTTTATATTGGGGTTGTCCCGCTTCGAATCAAACCCTTCTTGTTCGAGAGGGTTTTTTTCTACATTCACTACTGACATTGTGGGCACTGTCAATTTTCCCTCTATTTGTGACTTTTTTGTACTAAAATGAATTCATTTGATTTGTTTCTTTCAAAGGACATTTATTTCATGAAAAACTCAGTACAGCAATCATTACATTGTCAATAGTTAATCTCTAATTTTCTTTCTAAGTACTGGTCGAGTACTAATCAAAAGAACGACTACCCTTTTTAGGTTATCTACGAATCAAGGCAATGCTTGACCTATTCTAAAAAAATGGAAAAGCCACTGTGACAACTCATGCATTTTCATTTCAAACCATTGATAATCTGAAGGAGAAATGTCTGGGGAATATAGCGGTAGAAGCAGAATTTTCCTACAAAATTGATCCAAATATTTTTTTATTAACCTTCTGGCAATACTAGATATTGACCGAGTACTAATCAAAAGAACGACTACCCTTTTTAGGCTCTCTACGAATCAAACCAATGCTTGACATCTACAAAAAAATGAAAGTGTCCCTCAGGCAATTCATGCATCAACAATCGTAACTATTGATAATCTGAAGAAGAAATATATCTAGAATATTGCATAGACGCAGGACTTCCCCATAAAATGGTTCCAATTAATTCTTTAATTAATCTTCTGGCAATACTAGGTATTGGACGAGTACGAATCAAAAGAACGACTCGCTTTTAAGGCTCTCTACGAATCAAGCCAATGATTGAATTCTTTAAAAGAATAGAATCACCACTCAGATAGTTCTGTCATCAACAATCGAAACAATCGATCATCTGAAGGAGAAATATCTCTTAAATATGGCGGTAAAAGCAGGACTTCTCTTCAAAAAGGTTCCAAATAATTTTTTGATGAACTTGTAATCGTGCATAGTCATGTTGAAAAATAATTATTTTATCTTTTCTCATATTACTGTTGTTTTGCCTTAAGTGCTCGGCTCAGACGTTTCAATTAAAGTCGGAACCATCCACCCGTATTGTTCAGCAACTCGTGATTTATTTTCTTCATGACTAAATATCTCCTGGAATTCCGCATTAAAATCTCTGTCTTTGAATCGTTTAAAGCAATTTTTGAAAATTCTTTTATCTAGTGCAATTGTTTCTCGTAAGCTACCAGAAAAACTCGATGCGCCTTAACAAAATTTTCATTCCAATTATTCTTTTATTATTATTCTACCCTCACTTCATCAGTAAAGCTTCAATCAGTTTTCTTTTCTTTTATGCACAACATCCGGTATGTTTAAGGCTAAAAAAAGAAATTAAATTGTTCATATTTCAATGGCGTAACGAAGAATATCAAAGAGAATATCAATTTCAAAGACAGCTATTCGACATGGAGTAGTTGTAAGTTTGATAATAATCTTCTTCTTCATTGGCGCAACAGTCCCATGGTGGACCAAGGTCACCTGTCTAATAGAAGATTTTGAGACAAGAGATGTTTTCTTTTACGGGATAGTGTTGTCAGCCATACGGGACCTATGGTTTAAAGGGGATTCAGAACTACTATAATCATCCATGGCACCTTCAGGAATCTCACCCGAAAACTATAGCTCCGAGCGCCAGAGAGCTAGTCACTCGGCCATCAGGACCCGGTAATAATGTTAGTATACTGGAAATAATACTAGTAACTCTATATTTTATGAAACCGTATCAAATTAAGTCTCTTATCTACCACATCTGCCAGGTCTCATTTTAAAAACCCTCATATTTCTCCAATCGTGATAAACCTTGCATTAATTTTTTATTTGCTAATTCTTAAATAACTTTTTGAAAAAAAATATTTACTACTTCTTTCTTATAAATATTTAAAAAAATATTTCTTTTGAGCCAGCATGCTAAATAAATTTAAGTTTTAGATCGATACGTAGTAATTCCGTTTATTTGGTCTTCAGATTAAAACATTATATTTTATCCTAAAAATTACAAAATTCAAATCAATAGTCGAGAAAAACTAAATTAGTTATAGTACTAGTGGCCTGATAGCCGAGTGACTAGGGCTCGGTGCTACGGTATTCGGATTCGAATCCCGGCTCCGCCATGTTTCATTGTAGTGGTTCGGAATCAACGTTAAACCGTAGGTCCCGGTCTAAAAGGATCATAGAGGCTGTGCCATGGTTGTGTAAACTATTTGTCATTGTGAATGACTATACATGGCTCCACGACCAAGAGGCTCTGCCATAACTCCTCCTCCTGTAACTCCATATAAGGAGAACGCTTATACGGGGATGGAAAATGTAACAGCACGGGCAGAAGAAGGAACGCGAGTGTAGTTGGCGGGCAGTTGCCCAAATGCGTATTGTTGTAATGATAATAAATACTTTATATATCAACTGAAAGTGTGCTTATTTAAGAGAACGGGAAAAGAAGTCAACAGTTGATTGTAGTAGTTCGGAATCAACGTTAAACCGTAGGTCCTGGTCTAAAAGAATCGTAGAGCGTTGCGGGGTGTAGTAGCATATCGTCACGCTACACGTGCTTCCTGGGTAGTGCTAAATGAGTAACAGTGTTCGTCGGTGCGTCCCACACGACATGCCTTTTTCAAGGCTAGTTTTTATTGGGCTGCTCACAAGGAAATGATCGATACGACCCAATAACCGATGTAATTAAAAGAAAAGTTACAATGCTCATATTTCACATAAATCTAGGGTTAAAATCTAGGATTCTGTACCCTTTGTGCCAAACACATCACCAAGTTGCCAAGTCGGTAAGTAAGCATAGAAATGAATGGGACAGGTAGTTTGCGCGGTAAAATGATATTACGCCAAAATCCTTTACTGCGTGGCCAAATCGCCAAGTAAACAGACAAAAAGGTTGCTTAAGTTCGGTGTCATTGTAAGGTGCTATTTCGCCAAAATTTATAGCCAAACAGCGCTTTTACGCCAACATTAGCAGCCAAATAGCTATTACGTCAAAGTTCATTCCTGAAAAAGCTTTGAAGCCAAAGTTTATCGCTTTAACGCCAAATATTATCACTACCCTGTATCGCTTTATAGCCATTTTTCACTAAGCAAATTTTGTTATATAACTTCTTTTAAGCCAAAAAATGCTTTATCGCCAATATTTATCGCTTTATAGCCAAATTTTTTCACTAAGTGAATCTTGTTTTTTGAGGCGCTTTTACGCCAAAAGTTGATGCTTTATCGCCAATATTTATCACTAAAATTTTTTATCTCAGGAATTCTTTTGCGCCAAATGAAACCGCTTTTACGCCGAAATTTAGCGCTATTATGCCAAGAAAATTATATCCAAAATGCCTTTACGCCAATTTATATCGCTTTATCGCCAAATTTTTAAAACTATTATGTCAACTTTTTAATGTTTTCTTTTTATGCCACATATTGCCGCTTTAACGCCAAAATATATCATTATTTTGTCAACATTTTATTCCTAAATTGCTTTCACACCAAATTAAATCGCTTTATCGCCAAATTATTATGTGGAATTTTATTTTGCTAAGTCACAAAAAAGTATCGTTTAAACAAAGATAATAATCGCTGTTAATTGATAAAATTTCGATATGATAAAATTTCACCAAAGTTATTCGCCAATTCTTTTTTTGTAATGTCATAAAATAAATCATGTTCTTTACGAAGCCGAATTCGAATGATAAATTAATATTAACAAAAGATAAAAAAGAAGAAAAAACTAGAGAATAACTTACCTTTTAATGTGGTGGAAACAAACATTTTATTCCATCGGTGAAATCATAAATTATTTTGCGGATGTCACATTTGTGCTGGCGCCGCCACATGCATTCTGCCAGATAATTATCAAATGTTCCGGACACATTATTTTATTAATATTAATTTATTTTAATTATTAAAAATTTAAATTGTGACGTTAACTAACTTTTAAAAAGCTAAAGCTTCAAATATTAAAAGCGAATTCTAATTACGGTTGTCACAAAATCCTAACTAAACGAACATCTTTAAAAAGGAAATTAATTATTTAAGAATAAAATATAAGTTATTAATAAATAAAAAAATCGTTTATCTTGTTTGTTTCTTACTTTCCTGAGTGGCAACTTCATAAATATTGTTTATGTTCTGAATCAGTGACCGACGTACGTTGTAATAAGTTCGGAATAATCAGTAATTTATTGGAATACTAATTTAAAAGAATATATATTTCTGTTCTTATTTACTGTAAATAAGTATTCTGCAAATAATAATATAATCACAACAACAATAAATAGTCATTATATTGTTTGGAAAATGGAGCTACGAATTCCTCTAATTATAGTATTGCAACCCTAAAGAAATTGGCGGAAAATTGGCGAAATATTCAGGGTTGCAAGATTGGCGACTTCCTCAGGGGTACAGTATCCTAGATTTTAACCAAATCTAGTTTATAAACATTTCCATAGTTCTGTCTGTACCTAACAGAAAATCCAATGAAAAACAATTAGGATTATATTCTATTTTATATGCACTTTATTTTTAATAATAAATATACATTTTAAAACATAACTTTTAATATATTTTTCCTTATGAAATTTGACAACTGTAATAATATTACAGATAGATTTTTAAAAATTATGTTTAAAAGCATTGTTGCAAAATTACTTATAAATATTTAAAAGTTTATGTTATTTTTCATTGTTTAAATTAATTCATTTATTATATTTATTGCAATACAGGTAAAATGAATAAGGACCATTTACTTATTACCACGAGATTGGACTCTAACTTACAACAGAATGGTAATTTGTGTGCTCTTTACTAGAGGGTCAGAGAGAGCATGTCCGGATCGCACGAACTTTTATTAGGGTGCTTCTAGCTTTTAAAATTTTTATCTTTAGAACATTTAATTTGTTTTTAACTATTTTAAAGGCCTTTTGGTCATTTTTGTTAAGAATGTCTCATCTTTTCTCTCTGTAATTTTGATTTTTTATGTTTTCTTTTTGTTTCTAAGGTAAGTGACCAAATTTATATGGATTGAGTTCTAATAAAGCCTTAAGTATTAACAACAACAACAGGATTTATTGTATTAAGTGATTATGTTTTGTAAAAATAGTTTAAATCTATAACACATAAAACAGAAGACTGAATTATTGCTAAGTTGACTATTTTTGGCAACCATATTTCGACCAATATATTTGGAGACAAATGATTTCCCTTTATCAAAATTATTATTTTTATAATTTTATAAGTGACTTCATTTGATAGAATTAAGTACACTTTGGAGAATTTAAATTATTAACTGCAAAAAAATATTTATTTTCCTAATTACTTTTTCATAAAATTAAAACGCCAAAAATATGTTTATTACACATCCGCAGCAATCTATGCGTTGTTATTTAAAACAGTAACATATTTTGTTGTTTATGATAAACAGCATTGTTTTCATCTGAATTACGCAGAATAAACATGTGTTTATTCTGAAATGGCGTTTAAAGAAATAAATTTAGTTGGAAACAGAATATATGTTATTCATTTCTTCATTTAACGAACTTAAAACAACAAAACGTTAAGGGATATCTAAAAATTTAAGGCTTATTTCGATTATTGAAATTTTGAAATGACGAAAAGGTTCTACCTAAGGTTATTCGTCACTATAATTATAGATCTAAGCAGAATTATTTATTACATCTATGAAATGTACTACTACTACTACACCACACCACATCACTGTGCCTAGAGCTGAGTTGCCCCTATACAGTTTGGGAATGATGCGGGTGAAAGGAAAGGACGCACGATGGAGGCAGAAAAGTTTTGCATAATTCACTTTTGGAGGTACAGAAGCTGAACAATGGGGAAAATTCATACAAGAACAGAACTAAATGTCAAAAATTTAAAAAATTTAAAAAGGAGGAATATGAAATGCGAAAAATATAAAACGTTAGGTAAGAGATTTTAGAGAAAAAAAATTAAAAGCAATATGTTACAATAAACACTATATAAGAGATTATACAAATCAGAGAGCTGAAGGAATATTCATCAAATCAATTATTATAGAATTTAGAAAATCTTAATAGCTAATAAATAAATCGATGGTAGGAGCTATGAAATGTAGCAACCAGTGTTCATAATTTGGCCATATAACTCTGCAGGGCCGGATTTAGAGGAAAAGAGGCCCTAGCCTATTCCATTTATGAGGCCCTTTCACCTCCCATTTTTAAGTTTGTAAATTACATGAGAGTTAATAAAATGCATCATTACTGTGATTTATATCAATATGTTAAATGAAACATGTTGTGACGGGTACTAAGATTTATAAAAAAATGTGGCATGGATAATAAATAAAAAAGTCGAGAACACTTATTTTATACACTTACACTTATTACACTTATCCCAAAAATGTTTTTCAATAGTCTATAAACACTTCACTAAAGCATTAAACCTACTGAACTCAAAAAGCGAGAATCAAATGATCGTGTACGTAATCATAAAATAAGAATATTTTCTAATAACATAACAAGTGTTGTAACTGGTAATTATCCTGTTGTGTGAGAGTAAGGGGTATTTCCTTTATTTTTTGTATGAATCCAGGAATGGTAGATAACCCATCCCGGTCACACGGTCAGGTCCAAAAGAACCGGTCGGTTTGGTGGGATCCAGCCCTTTTTTGGAGTTTTTGCGGGCAGAAAGGAAGACCCGTTGAAAGCAGAGCGAACGATCTACGATAGTGCGTGAGCCTGGTGCACAATTTTTGCTGCGAGAATGGCTCCAGGTATAATTTGTAATGGGGAGTTATGTCCATCTTTGGAATTGTCGGTGAGCATTTTTTTTTTTGGTAAAAAGGATATGAGGCTACTGGTACCCCACTGCCCACACACTCAAAGGAATATTTTCGATTGAGGTATGCGTGCGAAATATTATGAATACTTCTCTGTAAACATTTCTCTGTAAACATTTCTCTGTAAACATTTCTCTATAAACATTTCTCTGTAAACATTTCTCTATAAACATTTCTCTGTAAACATTTCTCTATAAACATTCTCTATCAAACTTTTTTTATTTTATTTATTCTGCCAAATATTAAAAATCCTAAATTTTATTGTAATATTATTTATTCGTATTCATTAAAGGGTAAAAGTAAATTAGTTGTTTGTCCTAGTATTTATTTTAATTGCTTTTTATTAATGTTAATTCATTTGGCCGTCCTACGAGTATACGTAGACCAACGGCCCCATTTCTATGTCGGTATATTAACAACAAGTATTTCATATTATCGAAGTAATACGAATATAACCGAACGTCGGGATATCAATAGGTCTGTTCGTTTGTCTGGTCCAATCTGCACTTTATTTATGAAAGAACAAACCAGAGCTTAGTAGCATAAGGCACGTCAATATTTGCCATAACAATCAGTGAACGTATGAACTATACTTTGGTGCAATCTAGTATATACAAACGAACAGACCCATTGAGCCGAACGCGTTGATTTCAATCAATACATTAGAATTTCTCCTTATTTTTAATTCAGTGTTTTAGTGTTTACTGTTTTTAGAATAATGTAATTCTAATTTTGTTAACAGTATGAATGTAGGCCCCTCTTGATCTTGAGGCCCGAGGCTGTAGCCTAGTTAGGCTATAGAAAAATTCGGCCCTGTGACTCTGTAATAAATATTATATCATCCTGATCAGTGGTGTAGCAGCCCCATGGTGGGCTACGGCCGTCTGCCTACTGAGATTTCGAGACAAGAAATTGTTTTCTTTCTATGGGGTAGAATTGGCAACCCTACGCCCAACACTTTACAATCATGTAAGATTGGGAACTACAGTTTAAGGTTTATTCCGTACCACTACAAACATCCATGGCACCGCCGGAACTCGACTCCGAAACCTATGACATCGATCATCAAATTTCTCGTCACTTGGCCATCAGACACCAAATATCATATCGTTAGAGAAAGATAATTTTCTTAATTTATAATACAAAAATGAGATAAAATTTTACTGTGAAAAAATGTGAATACATCGGTTCCATATGGGTAATAAAATGTTGTGTTGTGACTAATATTCATTGTCCGGCAGTGCTGGACGGACACGCCAGGAGACACGCCTTGGACATTTATTATGGAGCACAGGTAGAAGTCTGGCTTAGCATCGAGTCACTGAAGAAGGAGGGCATTGCCTTCCATCTAGACGTTTAGGACAGGGGTCGGCAACCTTTTGAGTCGGAAGAGCCAAAAATGGCGATTTACAAAATTTCAAAGTTTTTAAAGAGCCACAAATTTTTTTTCTTGCCAACAATAAATAACAGTGGACTGAAAAGTTCGTAGGCTGACACATAGATGGCGCTATTAGTATTAAATCCATATGATTTTTAGTTAACCCTAACCTTCAAAAGACATGTGTATAAATTTGATAGTTGTCGCAGTATTAGTATGAGAGTTATAGCATGTTAAGTGAAGTTATAGCATTTGTAGTGTTCATCACGTGCAGTCCGCTCGGCTGACTGTCGATTGGACTCTGGTGTGAAATGATGGAGCCATGTTTCATCCATTGTCACATATCAACGTAAAAATTCGAGTTTATTACGATTGAACAGCTCCAAACACTGCTTAGAATCATCAATTGGTTGTTGTTTTTGGTCGATTGTGAGCTCGCGCGGCACCCACTTTGAACAGAGCTTTCGCATATCCAAATATTCATTCACGATATGTCCAACACGTTCCTTTGATATCTTTAGGGTCTCAGCTATCTCAATCAACTTCACTTTACGGTTATCAGAAATTGTTTTGTGGACTTTTTGATGTTTTCGTCGGTAACAGCCTCTTTGGGGCGTCCACTGCGTGCATCGTCCTCGGTGCTCATTTCACCTCGTTTAAATTTAGCAAAGCACTTCTCTACGGTTGATTTTCCTGGTGCAAAGTCCGAATAATGTTTATCAATCCAAGCTATGGCTTCAATAGTATTTTTTTTTCGTCAAAAAGCAATGCTTTATTAACACACGAAATTCCTTTTTCTCCATTTTTTTAAACTAACAAAAGTTGCTTCACTAAAAATGCTATACCTCACATACTAATAATGCAACAGCTGTCAAATTTATACACGTGTCTTTTGAAGATTAGGGCTAACTAAAATTCATATGGATTTAATACTAATAGGGCCGATTTTATAATACTAGCCCACCTATTAGTAGTCGCATAAATAAAGCTTTTTGATAAAAAAAAAAAACTAACCTATTTATTCATCAGAAAAAATATCTATTTATTCATCAGAAAAAATATCTATTTATTCATTATATCATTCTATTTATTTATTATTAGATAATTACTTATTATTTAAGTAAAAAATTAAAACAATTAAACATTTACTTACAACACTAACTTGTACTTCAATAACAAACAATTGAACAAACGAATTCAATGGGAGCGATGGCTTTGCATGGTTATTCAAGTAAAAAATTTAAACTTTACTAAACAATGTAATTTGTACTTAAAATAAAAAAACAATAACATACATTTGAGCAAACAAATTCAATGGAAGCATTGGCTTTACATGGTTTTAGAAAGTTTGGATAAATTTGGCTCATAACTTGTTGCTTTAAGTTTCAAACACGACTCAAAATTTTCATTTATTAGTTGGCTTCTTACTTTACTTTTAATTATATTTATGCAAGAAAACGCTTGCTCGCACGAATATGTCGATCCAAAGATAGTCAGCACTCCAAATGCCAACTTCTTCACCTCACTGTAGCAATCTGGAAGACTATTCCATGCGTCGAATATAAGTGCCTCAACTTGTGGCATTTCTTTTAAAGTTGTCCACTTTTGTTGCGTTACGTATATACATTTCTGGACCTCCAACTCTTCCAACTTGCTTTTCAACTCTGTAAATTTTACACTCCACAAAGCTTTCCTTTTTAAATCGATCAATTGCATTTCTAGAGATCCAGTATCAATTTCAAATGGCTCACTGTGGATTTCGTTACTATTTGTGTTGAGAGGATTTACTATAAATGCTAGAGTGGTTTTGTTGGTTTTGAATTGCTCAAATCTGTCAGCAAATTCATCTTTCATTTTTTTATAACTGTGCTTAAGTACCCCGTGTCAACAGTTGCACTAGTTTTATCACGATATTGCTTTAGAAATTGAAAATGAAGTAATTTACCGCTCTGAATATCTTCTGAAAACAAACCAATTCTTCTACCAAAACATAGGCTGGGTTTCCCTTTCCTTGCAGTGTTTGATTCAGCTCATTTAATTTCGCAGTGATATCCACCATAAAGAAAAATTTTTGCAACCATTTGTCATTCTCTATTTCAAGGTGATTAATGCCTTTTTCATTTAGGAATGTATTTATTTCATTCAAGCACAAAGCAAAACGTTTCAAACCTTACCTTTGGAAAGCCATCGCACTTTATTGTGAAGAAGGAGGTTGGAATACTGAATTTTCATTTCGTTTAAGAATTCTTTAAACTGACGATGGTAGAGCGTTTTTGACAAAATGCTGTTAACAATCTTGATTACCAAATTCAATTACTTCGGCCGGAAATATTTGGGCACAAAGCTCTTTTTGGTGTATTATGCAGTGAAACGTAAGAATTTCATGGTTTATTTTGCTCTAAAGAATCGTTGTTGCCCTTTTATTTTTTGCTGTCATACTTCTGGCTCCATCAGTTGCTATTGAAACGATTTTATTTTAATCGATCTTATTGTCTTCAAGGCATTTTTGCACGGCATTCTCTATATCTTCCCCTCTAGTTTGTCCCGAGAGCGGTAGAAATCCTAGAAGTGCTTCTTTTGGACCTTGGGAAGACATATACCTGACAAAAAGGGCAACTTGTGCCGTGTCTTTTATGTCACAAGACTCATCTATAGCAAGTGATAATGCAGAAGAAAGTTGAATATCTTCCACCTGAAAATATGTTACATTTGAAGACATTTTAGCTATTCTATCTTGTACTGTTTTAGCAGATAGTGGGAAATCTTTGATTTTTTTCAAGATTTCTGGTTTGTTTTTGAAATCACGAAACAGTTCTTTGGATGCACGTATGAAGCAATCTTTGACGTACTCACTATCTGTGAATTGTTTGCCTTTTTTTGCAATTTCTAGTGATACCGCGAAACTTGCCAAATTAACATTACTTGTAGATTGCGTCCAGTTCCGATGGACTGACGACAGTGACGACGCGTGTCACGGGGAAGGGGTGCGGTGAGAAGCGAGTATAAGTGACTGAGAGATAGAATCGGTGCTTAATCCTCGTTAATTGCTTCAGAACGATTTTTAACTGATTTTTTTTTTTTTTTGATAAAATAAATAATATTTGCGTATGGAACTGAAGAGCCGCAGCTTGACATCCAAAGAGTCGCATGTGGCTCGCGAGCCGCAGGTTGCCAACCCCTGGTTTAGGAGAATCTACCCGCATTTGAGTATCGTATGGTAGGCATCCCAAAAACTCCCACCAGGTAATCCAACTGACGGGGCGAGATTCTTAGCATCACGAACACCATCGAGTTCCTCGTTTTTGAAACAGTGTGCCAGAATGCAGCTTACGGATTGGGAGGTCGGGCTTGAATGGCAGAGTAACTAGTGCTCTTTCGATCAGTATCACAGGTTTCGGGTTCGAGTCCGAATGGTGCCATGGATGTTTGTAGTGATTCAGAATCTACATTGACCCGTAGGTCCTTGTCTCATATGACTATAGAGCGTCACAGAGCCTATGTTGGAATTTGTATGCTTTAGTTCGCGCCACGCAGCGTCACGTGGTAGTTTTATAAAAACCGTTTGGAACCGATTCAGAATTGGGTTGTTGCCGGGGAAACGGGCTGTTGGTTGCCGTGGAGACGGGTTGTTGGTTGCCGTAGAGACAGGCTGTTGCCGTGGAGACGAGTTGTTTTTTTCCAAAAAGAACATTTGCCTTCCAGTTTAGCTTTTGCCTTTGAATTGTTGTCATCAACCCTGTATATCTCTGTAAATATTGTTTGTAAATAAGTGAAGATTCCATAAATGTTTGAATGGATTCATCAATACTTCTCGGACCATCAGAAAACTGCGCCTAACAAGAAAAATAGAACCACCGAACGAAAGAAACAAGATAGTCGTAGTGACAGCCTAATCAGACTTCTCACCCACATTATTCCCAAAGTGTATGGGGACAACTCATCTCTAGGCACAGTGTGGTGTAATAGTAGTAGCCCTAATGCTCACCAGAGGCGAAAATTGTCACTGTGCCACCAGTCGTCCAGGATATTACAATAAAAATATAATAATGAAACAAAAATATCGTTATAACTGAACTTTAATTTGAAAGGAGTAAAAGTTCAATTATAACACCTTAAATGTATAAAAAAGGTGGAAAAGAGCGTTATATTTTTAAAGAAAATTGGAAGGTATCAAAATCGTGGTATTTGGAGCATGGTATCCAAATGAAATTCAATTTTAATTGAAGAAATGGAACTTACTTATCTTTCCTAACACAATTATTTGTTCGATAGGAAAATTTTACTTAAAAACGTTTCAACAAAGGTTTTTATTTGTACTTTACTAAAAAATCGCACAACCGAATATTTAGTTTTAAAACGTAAGTCAAATATTCCACGAATCTTGAATGTAATTTCATGGAGAATACATTGCAATTACTGTCTAGCGCAGATGCGACGAGGAGCATTAAATATTCACGACAAGAATATATTTTATACACCTCTAATGAAAGGACTTCAGAAGCAGTAATGCGCAAACAGAATCCGAAATTGGTTGTTTGCATCAAAGGAAGTCCTATTACTTTTGCAATACTATATCATTTTACTCGCATTCACATCTATGGAGAATATTCAAGTTATTTAAGCTATGTATCGAAGCCTCAACAGATTTATTTAAATATTAGTACAGGCGAAAACATTCTCGTAAAATTCTCGAAATCTAAATTTCTATAATTCCTAATAACTTGCCCTTCAGTAACGTTCAAAAGACTATTTTCTATGTACTTTCAGTTTGTACTGTTTTCTTTTCTATCTATACAATAAATGGTGTCTAACGTTATTTAGCCTGATGTCTGATCATTTGACCAAAATTATGATTACGGTATTTAACTTCACATAATGATATCTTAACTAAATTATCTAAATTATTTTTTATATCATTTTGCTTCACTTAATAAAATCTTAAATATCAAAATTATTAAAATAATTGCTTTTCATGAAGTTTTAAGTTACACGACATACGCCATTTTGTAGCTGACATATGATGCAATCGAAATATGTAGTGAGCATAATGATACAAAAGGGCCTAATCGCCGAGTTGACTAACTCAGTAGCTCAGTAGCACATGGTTCAAGTCCCGGCTGAGCCATGGTTATTTATAGTGGTTCGGAATCCACTTTAAATTGTAGGTCCTGATCTAATTAGCCCAAAGTGTACAAAAAATGGCGGCAGAGCTACAAACCAAACCAAATCTCGAAATCGTTTTTGAAACAGTGTCTACAAAATGCCGCCAGCGGATTGAAACTCAGCACTATTGCTCACCAGCGGTACACGTTGCTACTGTGCCACGAGTCGTTCATGTTATTAAGATAAAGATATTATAATACAATATAAATATCGTTGGAATCGAATTTCACTTCTTTCAAATAAAACCCCATAAATATGGAAAAAGAGAAAAATGAATTATATTTTTAATAAAAAAAATTATATTTGGAGAGTGGCATCAAAATGAAATCTTATTTATATTGAAGAAATGAAACTTACTTATCGTCCTTTATACATTTTTATTTCGTATGAAACTTTTAGTTAAAAAGTTTCAAAAAATTAGTATTTTCTATTCAGTGTTTAATAGAAAATCACACTGTTGAATATTTAGTTTTAAGACGTAAGTCAAATATTCCACGAATCTTGTATGTAATTCCATGGAGAACACATTGCAATTACTGACTAGCATTGATGCGTCGAGAAGCATTAAATATTCTCGACAAGAATATTTTATATACATTTAATGAGAGGGACTTGTATGAGCTACAGAAGCAGTAATGCGCGAACGGAATCCAAAATTGGTTGTTTTCGTCAAAGGAATTCTTATACTTACTTATTTAAGCTATGCATAGGGGACCCAAAAGATTTATTGAAGTATTACTTCAAGCGAAAACGTTCTTGAAAAATTCTCGAAATCTAAATTTTAAAATTCCTAATAATTTGCACTTCAATAAAGTTCAAAAGACTATTTTCTAAGTACTTTGAATGTGTTCTGTTTCTTTTTCTGTCTATACGATAAAAGCCTAACGTTATTTAGCCTAATATACACTCAAGAGCCAAAACATTCTGACCACCCCTGCATTTTGCAATGAACTCGCCTGGATCACGTGGAAGGCACGTGATCAGGTGGAAGTGGTATTTAACTGCTGCTGGAGAGTCTGAAGAATCATTCTTTCACTTACTTCTGTGTGTGATGGGAAAGGCTGCGGATCTAAGCGACTTTGATAGAAAGCAGATTGTAATGGCTCGAAGGCTCGGAACAAGTATTTCCGAAACTGCACGACTCGTGGGTTGTTCGCGATCTACAGTTGTTAGTACTTATGCAAAGTGGATGAATGACGCTGAAACCAGCAGTAGACGACATGGTGTTGGACTTCCACACGCTATCAAAGATAAAGGTCGTCTTAGACTGTCTCGCATGGTGAAACAAAACCGGAGCCAGACAGTGGCTCAGCTGACAGCCCAATACAATGCAGGGCCAAGTAGAATAGTATCGGAGCATACTGTTCAGCGGACACTGTTGGATATGGGGCTACGCAGCAAACGTCCCACTCGTGTGCCTTTGCTGACCAAGCGTCATCGCCAACTGCGCCTGCGCTGGGCCCGGAAACATCGTGACTGGTCCCTGGATCAGTGGGAGAGAGTTGCCTGGTCAGATGAATCACGGTTTGTCATTCATCAAGCCGATGGCCGTGTCAGGATACGCCGTCTTCCAGGCGAACAGTGGCTCCCTCAATGTACAGTAGGTCATACACAGGCCGGTGGTGGCGGTATTATGCTTTGGGGGACGTTCTCTTGGGCGTCTCTGGGAACCGTGGTTGTGGTAGAGCAGACCATGAATGCTACAGGGTATCTGAACATCATTGCGGACCAGTTGCACCCTTACATGGCCTCTGTTTTTCCAGCTGGAAATGGAATGTTCCAACAGGACAACGCTCCTTGTCACAAGGCTAAAATTGTGTTGGAGTGGTTCCAGGAACATGATGCTGAATTCTAGTTAATGTCCTGGCCGCCTAACTCACCGGATCCCAATCCGATAAAACACATTTGGGATGTCCTGGGACGGCAGCTCAGAGTTCAAAGACCACCAATTTACAATATCTCGGATTTGCGTGACCATTGCTTAAACATCTGGTACAATCTGTCTCTGGCCATCTACCAAGGACTTGTGGCATCCATGCCAAGGCGGGTTGTAGCTGTGTTGCGCGCCAAAGGTGGGCCAACTCGTTATTGACAGGTGGTCATAATGTTTTGGCTCTCGAGTGTATGATAATTTTACTCTTGCTTCACATAATGATATCTTAACTAAATTATTTATATTATATTTTTTATCATTTTGCTTCACTTAATAATATCTTAAATGCCAAAATCATTAAAATAATTTTTTTACACAAAACTTTAAGTTACACGACCATAAGTCAATTTATAGCTGGCATATGAAGTAATCGATATAAATAGTGAGCATAATGATACATATTTTTTGTGCATCATTAAACATACTTTTTCTCATATCACCAATAGTCCACTTCCGAGTTAATTTTGTTCACGTGGCAAGTGTTTGCTTTATTTTGTAATAAGTTAATAAAATTAAAAATTGCATTTATTAAATAATTATAATAATTTTATTAATTATTATAATAATAATTAGAATGATTTTTCTTTAACTTAGTGTTGTAAAAATATTTGAAGTGTTAACGGGAACCTAATCTGTAATAAAATAATTTCCTTCTTTACGTTTTTAAAAATAAATAATAAAGATACTTTTATTATGATAAAGCACTTGTTTTATTTATAATAATCGTTAAAATTATAAACAATGAAAAACCAGCCCGACTCGTGACTCAGTGGCAACCTGCGCCGCTGGTGAGCATTAGCGTGAAGGTTCAGTCCGCTGGTGGCTTTGTTGTTTGCACTGTTTGCTGTTATAACTGCTTGTTTCCAAAAACGAGGAAACTCGATGGCGTTTGTGATGTTTAGCATCTTGCCTCGTGAGTTGGACTACGTAGTGGAAGTTTTCCGACTTTTCTTCCCTACGGGTAGTTCCGCCTAAAAGTGGTCCTGGAAAACATTGCCCTCCTTCTTCAACGTCATGAAGTCAAAGCAGATTTCTACCTACAGGCGATCAATCACTCACTACCCACTCCCTTTTCCTCCTTTTATGAGACCACAAGGATTCTTGGACTTGGTCCAGATGTTGCTGTCTACCAGGCGGAATCAAATACACAATGCAAAAACATTGAAGATATTTCAGAAAATGCCATTTTTTATTTGGCGGATGTACCTAATCATTTCTTTTACATTATACATACTTATAGTTGGGTATGGTTGGATTGAGATAGTTGAGACACAGGTTTTAAAATTCACATTCTTATTTACGCATGCCCAAACACCCCACAATTTGACAGATACGCAAGTAAAGTAAATATACGAAAGATAAGTAAAGAAAGATAATTAGAGTTTCGTGAAAGGAATCCACTTTTCAACCAGAACTCAGTAGGAGCTACGTACTAAAATATACGTCTTCTTCGGGTAGGAGTCTGTAGGCCAACTGGCCATTTCTATTGAACGCCACAGAGCGAGTACTTGGGCTCACAATCAGACATTAGGCCATTGTACCACACAATATTACACAGAATTTAAAGCAAAAGAATGATAAATTAGAGGTGGAAGGACTCCACTTTTCAAGCACAATTCAGCAGGAGCTACCTACGAAATAATACGTCCTTTTCGGTTAAGAGTCTGTAGACCAACTGTCCATTGTTAAACGTCACAGATGCAGCACTTGCCAGCATGTCAGTGGAAGCAGGGTTACATTCTTTATAATGTTATTTGTGAGCTAATTGAATTCATCCATAGAAAACTTCTGTGTTGTAAAATTACAACTATTTCACAAACACATTTTAAAACATATAAGTAGTAAATTTAAATGAAATGTACATACTATTTGTTAAACTAAACAGAGCAGCTTTGACTTAGATGAATAAGAAACTCTGTTAGACTTTTTGAAAATAAAAAAGGGGAGCATCTTCCAGGAAGGAAACATTCCTCATAAATTTTAATTTATAATTTTTATGTTTCTAACAGAAATCTGATAAATGTCGATATTTAAAAATACTTATATATTTATGTTATCAACATTAAACTCATTATCATTTTTACTTTAAAAGATAACGCGAAACATTAATGCTTTTATTTAATCTAGTAAAACAAAATTAGATTAATAAAACTTTTTGCTTTTTAATTTCTGTTAATATTGCGTAATAATGAATCGACTTTTTATCTGAATTTGAAAATCTAATAAATTATAAATCTCTAATAAGATATGCTATGAATAATTAATATAAAATATTTTTTGCTTAAAACGATTAATCTGTGTAAACATAGTTTATTAAATTTAATCGGATAAATTATGTATAGAATTCTTCTAGAAATAATTAACAGTTAAACATTTTTAAATCATTTGAAGTTTATTATATTTTAATAAAAAAATATTAGAAATTTATTGTCTTTATACTATTATCCTTTTAGGTGGAACGTTTATTTTCATGCATATTTTAGAGATAGAATAAAAATTTATTTCTGTATGGAATAGAATTATTCCGGAGAAAGGTGTTATGAATAAATAACTACTTAACAAAACTCTTTTCTGATATCTATCAATGACTGAATAAAAAAACCATGTCATGCTAAAACTATGAGTGCAATTTTCGAAAAGCACTTATAATTTACGATATCGAATTTATATTTTTTATTCAGTAGGAATAAACACTCAAACATTTTTTTAAATAAATAAGTACTTATATTTTGCAATAATATACTTACACGATTTGTATTATTTCCAATTAACTTATAATATTTTATTTCTTTATTTTTATTTATTAAACTAAAATATTTTTAAATTTGGACCTGTTTGTCATAATTATAAATTGACATTTACAAAATATAGAGAGGAGTTGATGTAAAAAATTAAAATGAAGATAGAAAATCACTTATTCCAAGAGATATTTAAAAATTGTCAAATTTTTAGTTGATTTCTACATACAAATTTTTAAAATACATGTTTACAAAAGCAATAACAGCTAAAGTCAGCTCTTTAAAAATGAATTTTCAGTACATTAACTGGGCCACTCACAGTTTCCAACGAAATAATTTTTGGGAATAGAAAATAATCATATTTTCTGTCCCTAAAATTATTTCAAGATTCAGACATTCAAAGATATTTAACATTCCAAAAGTGCTTTTTGTATATAATATTACAATCTCTCAAATGATTTAGAATCGCAGAAGTATTTGAAGATGAAGGGAAAGTTAAATTGATAAAATATACTAACGTAAAAATTTTAAAGCTGAAAGCTAATTTTCTGAAGGCTGTAAATACAGCAGATGCTGCCAATTCATTTAATCCTTAGCATTCTTGCAATCTACTTCAGATGCTACCAGTTCATTTAAAACTGAGACTTCCTGCAATCTACTTCAGATGCTAGCAGTTTATTTCAGCCTGGACCTTCCTGCATTCTTCTTAATATGCTGCCAGTTCATTTAAACCTGAGCCTGCCTGCAATCTACTTCAGATGCTACCAGTTCATTTAAACCTGAACCTTGCTGTAATCTACTTATGTTTGTTGGCACTGGTCTCAAATTGAGCATTATTGATCATTTATATTAATGTATATATATATATATATCGAAACAGTATCAAAGTGGATTGAACAATTTATTTTACACTTCTCTGAAAATTGATGATAAAATTATGATGATGAAATATTAATGTGAGAAAATATACTGAAATCAAAATGTGAGGAAATATATTTGGAGACCATATAAGACTATTTACTTAATGATAGTTGCTAATAGATACGATGATTGACAACTGAGTTGTACGTAATACCAGACAGTTGTCAAACAAACTGTCAAACAAATTGTCAAACAAGTTGTCAAACTAAGGCGATAACTCCGTCTATCGCCTTAGGCCTAGAACTATGTCTCAATGTTGATTCTTAAGATGTTATAGTAATACATTAATATATCAATTCTTATAACTAATATGATATAGTAATGGATGCAGTTTTCCATAACATAGATTGCCAATATAAATTTTAATAAAAATTATAAAATGCAATTGTTTAAAGAATATGATTTGTCAATATATCAGATCAACTTAAAAACAATCAATTCATATTACATTGGAAATATGAATTGATTCAACCCAGATGGATCATCTAGATGTACATATTCTAGATGTATATATATACATCTAGAATACATAATATATATATACATCTAGATGTACATATTCTATATTCTATTGATTGAACATATTCTACCTGTTGCATAGATGGATCCAAGTGTAAAAACCAAAATTAAGATGCAGTACTCTGTTAATATTATGCCATTCAAAGTTATTGAGATTTATCTTAACAATTTGTTCACATCAAATTTGTTTACATGTGATTCGATTTCATTTAGCAATTGAATAATAAATTATTATTATTTTTAGAATCTAGCCTGCGTTGTTTTCAGTTTTAAATTTTCGTAGATATTTATCATTATTTGTTTGTGAATTTATTTAAATAACTTTATAAATTTGGTGAACAAAGATTTATTAACAATAATGAAGTTCTGTGAAAAAGTATACATAATTGCCTGTTTGTTCTTATCGTTGAATGTCTTTTGGTGTGTTAAAATAATAGAAAATACCTGAGGGAAGCTAACGTTGTTAAATGGGAATTTTTTAAAACAAATCTATTGTAGATGAACATTTTCGAAAACTTATACTTAAAATATAATAAAAAAGTAAAAAGTAATATTATTTTGTGGTTGCATGTTAAATGCTAAACCATTAATCAAAAACTATACTAAGTTTTCAATTGATTTTAGTTTGATTTTTCAAATCCAAATGTGTTGCAATCCGAAGTTAGGTTACTTAGTTCTTAAGTTTATTTTGCAACACTTGAAAATATTTGCACAGTTACCTTTATTACGAACTGCACGGAAAATATCTAACTGAATTGTAAGCACTGGTTGAGAGTAGTACAAAATAAAACTTTTATTTAATACACTTCTAATAATTTAACTTTGATTTTCATGGACTTAACGTAATTAATAAATACAAATGATATAAATTATTAACCTCTTAATAGATAAATTTAGATAAATAATTGTCGAATTAGGAGTAAAAATATGAAGCTTAGCCAAAAATTAAAATTTAAAAAAAATTTAAAAAGTTTAAAATTAAAAACGTTTTAAAATTTTTGTTACCAGTCACTATCCAATAGCACATCTAATGTGCAAAGAAACATATTATGAAATACAAATAGCCTTGAAATTATCCATAAACATATAACTTATAATTCTGAAATTTGTTGTTAATTTTTTTTTAAATAATTTACAAATGATTTACAAAATAATCTACAAATAATTCACAAGGTCGATAACGCTTAATAATTAATGTTTTCATAATAATTAACGTTTTAAACGATCAATTTTGTTACATTAAAAGTGGCTGATTTTAAAGCACCATGACTCACAATGAAAAATCTTTGATCACATTTTAAAAGTCATAATCTAAAACCTGTTCAAGTAAAATGAGTTTGATTTAGAATTTTTTAATTTTTCTACAAAATGCGGGGTCCCTGAAACTATATATCTAATTTATTAACAATGACAGAGGATAGTACCTAATTAACTTTTTATCATAGAATTTGTGTCTGTAAATGCGATGTGTAAACTCTAGTGCCTTAGAGAGATTTGAAAGAAATTAATTCAAGCCAAATAAAATGCAACAAATCTACTATTGAGTCCTGTTGTTGCAAAAGCAAGAATTTGACATGGACTCAGGAGAGCAACTATGAATCATGTTGGTGTAGCATAGACTCCGAAGAGCAACTATCAGTATGAGTCCTGTTGGTGCAATAGCGACTCAGAAGAGCAACCATGAGTATTGTTGGTGCAACAGAGACTCAGAAGCCCAAACATCAGTATCAATACAAGCTTTAGAATGCAGGGATCTCCATGCATTTTTTTTAATTATAGATATCTGCTGAATATTTACTGAAATAACAGATGTCTATTGATGATAACATTTTGATCAGAGTCAATAAGAATATAGTACTTGGTTATTCCTAGTTTCGCAGTAAACATAAATTTAACCATAACAAATCTTATAGTCGTGGTGGCAGAAAATTAGGTTCATTTCTTCCAATGCAGTAGTCCATAAGTATCGTTCAGTTAATTCCTGACACCACAATTAAAGTGTACAAGTACCCCATCATGTTGGAACCCATGATGTCTTCTTCGAATTGACTCAAGAATAACTAACTATATAATATGAATTATATACAGAATAACTAACTATATATGAATAACTAACTATATATAGAATAACTAACTATATATGAATAACTAACTATATATAGAATAACTAACTATATATGAATAACTAACTATATATAGAATAACTAACTATATATGAATAACTAACTATATATAGAATAACTAACTATATATGAATAACTAACGATATATGAATAACTGAAACATGGATACATTATTTTAAATTTTGTTTAACCTGTCTTTAAATTTAAATTTCAATATTTTATTATCCACCGCATCTTAAAAATAGACACATATTTTATGATAAATATATTGCTTTTTGCTCCTTTACCATTTCTTTCAATGTGGGTTATAAACTATATATTATTATTATCAATTTAAAAATTTATTTTTAAAAATATTTAGAATAGTAACAAAATCGATGTAAGTTGGGTTTGAATTTCATGATTATTTCAATTGATGTATTTTTTATAATCAATCGTTGTTTAATCTTCTTCTTCTTCTTCTTTATTGGTGCAACAGCCACATGATGGACCAAGGCCGTCTGACTACTAGATGATTTCGAGATAGGAGGCAATTTCTTTTTAAGAGGTAGGGTTGTCAATCCCAAGCCCAATAGTCTACATTTATATTAGACTAGGATCTACGGTTCAAAGCGAATACTGAACCATTACAAACATCCACGTTAACGCCAGGATTCAAATCCGAAACTTGTAGTGTCGCTTGCCTGTTTAAAGTAATATGACATTTAAAATAGGTCCAACAACAATGTATTTGAAATAAAAATTCAGCACCCTCTAATAAATGAGCTTTTTTTTTTAAATAAAGCATTTCTTCTATGTAAATGAATTATCAACCATTTGTTATATATTCATGCATTTATTTATTCTCATCAATATTCAGGATACTTTTTGAAAATCTAGACACGAGAATTCAATTAAATAACAAAGATGTTCTTTTACATTTTTCTCATGTTTCAAGGAAAGTTCTGAGAATTTAAAAGGATTTATTACCAAGCAATGTATTTCTGAAGACGTACCCAACCATTTATTTTTGAATTGCTTAAGTTACTTTTTTCCTAAATTGTGAATAATATTTTCGATTTGTTATTTTGATATGCCTGGAATTACAATTGTTTTCAAAAACACTTTTAAAAACAACCACGTTTGTATCAATATATCATACATTGGATGTAACCCACATATCAAAATTATCATTTTGAAAGAAGTTTACCAAAATAATTACCTCTTTCCTGATTAATCTATTTACCTTTGAGAGAAAGCTATTAGTTGTAATGAAGAGTAACTATTTGCTTAATGGCTTTTCTTTCGTATTATTATTTTAATGCTGTGCATATTATTTTATTAATTTTAATTAAATTGCTGCAAATTCTTTGTTACCAATACAATTTTATGCAATTTATTTTAAAACGTATTCAATTTATAATTAAATTTACTTTAATTATTTCTAAGTGCTGTCGTATTATTCATATAATGGTACCTAACAAATTGTTTCTCCAATATGAAAAATTAAAATGAAATGCATTATATACGAAATTATTTTGTAAATGTTAATACAATTTATTGAAACAAATTTTTTAACTTAATTAATAAATACTTTAAACATTATGTAGAGATAAAACCATTTATTGAATTTATTGGAACAAGTGTTATAAAAAAAAAAATATTTTTTTTATAGTCAATTCCTACTTTTTTTTCACTATATTACAGAAAGTAATTTTTAAATAAAGTTTAAATTTTCCGCTTACATCTGGCGCCATCTATTGGTAGATATACGCAACTTAAATCTAAAAAACTAAAATTAAATAATTGAATTTAATTAATGAATTAATATTTTAAAAAACTGAATTAACATCTAGTATCATCCACTACAAGCTCAAAAAAATGTATTTGAACTTGAGTGGATGAATAAAAAGTATTTTAGTAACGATTGAAAATTTGAACAAGATATATATATAGGGAGAGTGTGAACTAATAGTAGGAATTGAAAAATACAATTCAACTTTAATAATAAGTGAATTATATCCTAAACATTGTTGAACATATATAGATTATTTTTGATATAATTGGAGAAAGATTTGAAGAAAGATTAACAAATTTTTTAACGTTTCCCATTTTTTGTTATGAAACGATAACTTGGTTGAGATAATTTATTAATACTGTTTCAGTCAGTAAGAAATTTAGATTGTGCCAAGTTACAATCTTTTTACTACACTTTTGTATATAGCAAATCTATGTATTCTTATATTTCTATTACATTTTGTTTTATTTCTATGGGCATAAAAAAATAAATAAAAATAACAATGAAAGGAATTTTTATGTATGGAAATCTTTTATTTCCACTACGAAGTATTTCAAAATTTCCTCAAAAATACTATAAAAACCAATTTATTTGAATTCAATGAGTTAAATAATATTCATTTACAATCTTACTACTATGACCGATTATATAGTATACGTATACAGAAGTAATTGCAATAGAGTCTCGTGTAAAAGTTTTATGATTTTTTTTTTCAAATGCAACTGGCAATTAGACCAGGATCTTTTTAATGCCGTAAGGGCTGCACCGATGTTACTCACTTTGCACTACCCAGGGGGAGAGTGTAACTTGATTATAAACCACGGACGCGGAGTAACAATGCCCCCGCAACGCTCTACGATGCTATTAGGACCGGGACCTACAGTTTAAAGTGGATTCCGAACCACTATAAACACCCATGGCAACGCCGGGATTTGAACCCGATACCTGTGGTACCGAGCCCAGTAAATGTTTTATGAATATACTATTATTCGACACACAATGACTTGAATGTCACTAAAAGCACTACTCTTTCAGCCATTACACTTAATGTACTTTATTCCCTTCAAAGTAGAACATGAGATCCTAAATGAATAAAAAATACATTACTGAAGACTCTACACAAGGGGTGGCCAACCCACGGCCCGCAGGCCGCATGCGCCCCACCTTGAAAATTTTTGCTCTCCGTGAGATTGATCACATTTTTACAAAATATATTTATTTTATGACGGTCAAAGTAGTAAAAGCCAATGCATTAAAAATATACATTATGTGTGCATTCATCTATTCAAAAAGTATCTATCGAAATTATGAGAAAAAATTAAATAATATATGCTAGATATTTTTTTTTCTTTCTAATGCAGCTGGCAAACTCTTAGACAGATTGGTCTTGGATGCCTTAAGGCAAGCGCTGCACAGACATACTCACTTTGCTTTACCCAGGGGGCGTGTGTAACTTGAAGATAAGCCCCGGACGCGGAGTAACAATGCCCCCGCAACGCTCTACGATCCTATTAGACCGGGACCTACGGTTTAAAGTGGATTCCGAACCACTACAAACATACTTGGCACCGTCGGGACTCGAACCCGAAACCTGTGGTACCGAGAGCCAGGCACTCGGCAATTCAGGCCCCTATATGACAGATATTGATATATATATATGACTGACATATAGAGAACTTTTCCAATTTGAAAAATCTGGCAAAAAAGTTGTTAGCGCTTTTGGTTCAACTTACACCAGCGAATCTTTTTTTTCTCAAATGAAATTGAATAAACACAAAACACGCTCAAACATAACGGACGCTAACCTGCAACACCCATTACGATGTGCAAATAACCAAATCGAGATCGATTTGCAAAAGTTAAGGGAAAGAGGGGAGAAACAAATATCTCATTAGTAAAATTAATATTTTTTATGATTTCATTTTTTTTTACGTTTATATTTATATTTATATTTTATTTTGAGTGTTATATATATATTCTTTACAATGTGCATTTAGTATTAGTATTATATTATCTATGTTTACATGTAAGAATAATAGTAATCCCGCCAACGGCCATACCATGCTGAATATACCGGTTCTCTTTAGATCACCGAAGTCAAGCATCATTGGGCGCAATCAGTACTTGGGTGGGTGACCACTTGGGAACACCGCGTGCCATTGACATTCACAAATTTGGGACCTGAATGGCCGAATGTCTAGCGCTCTGGCGCTCGGTGCCACAGGTTTCGGGTTCGAATCCCGGCGGGGCCATGGATGTTTGTAGAGGTTCGGAATCCACTTTAAGCTGTAGGTCCCGGTCTCCTATGACTGTAAGAGCGTCACGGAGCCAAAGTCAGACTTCTACCTACGGGGTGCTCCATCACAACAGAAGTTGCTTCCTTCCCCTTCAATCATGAGTACGTATGGGCTCGTAAGCTTGGCCAGCCAAGTGGGATAAGTAACAACAGCATAATAGTAATCCCAATAATAATAACTCATTGCGTATCAACTTTTCACTCGCAATTTTATGTGCGGCCCGCGGAGTTACGATGCATATCCAAAGTGACCTGGAAAATCATTTGGATTGGCCACATCTGCTCTACACCATGAAGGAAAGCAAATAGCAGAATCATATTTATTGCGCCTATATGATATGATAGGAAGATATGATTAGATTGCCAGTAATTTTGAGATTCCGAGCTTCCTACGGATCGGAACTATCATTGATGCTTACTCTGGCAGCAATAGTATTTCAAATCCGGACGTACCTCGAATTGAACAGATTTAGATGGCAAATATCATATAACATACCATGTGGCTACTACTTAGTGCTTTCATCAATTACAACGGCTGGCGAGTTATAGTGTACTAATCCGTTTGAAATCATTGTCCATTCTCTATTTGTGGCAAATGTGGAGAAACGAAAACAGAAATCTAATTAGCAGTTAGATTAATTGTTTTCCAAATAAATTAAAATGGTACTTTTTCTATACAGAATTGTAGTTTTGAAAATTCATCAGGAATCGTCTTTTTCATGAGACTGATTTTTAAAATCAGATTCACCTTAAAATAAAATTAAATGTTCGAAAAAAAGTACATTACTTCTAAACTAATAAAAGCAAGCAATTTAACTTTTTTTTTCGTTCTAATGCCGCTGGCAAACACTTAGACAGTTTGGTCTTGGGTGCCTTAAGGCAAGCGCTGCACAGAAATTACTCACTTTGCATTACCCAGGGGGCGTGTGTAACTTGAAGATAAGCCACGGACGCGGAGTAACAATTCCCCTGCAACGCTCTACGATCCTATTAGGACGGGACCTACGGTTTAAAGTGGATTCCGAACCACTACAAACACCCATGGCACCGCCGGGATTCGAACCCGATACCTGTGGTACCGAGCGCTAGCCACTCGGCCTCACAATTTAACTAATATAACATTTAATAGCAGTAAGGATTTGTTTTGTATTATGATATTTTTCGATATATTTTATTTATATTTTTAAAAGAAATATTTTACATTTTATATTGTAGATATTGGATTATTTGTTACATATTATATTGTTTGCTTTCTGACAAATCTGAATTGAAAGAAAAGCACCCCTAAGGGTAAGGCAAATATGACAAGAGCAAAAATCCAATTCGAACATAGCAGCTGGTAGATAAATTTATTATACTGATCATTTATTTGCAAAGTGTATTTTGTATACGTTTTTATAGATATTCTACAAGTTAAACTGCTAAGTGATCATCATTTAATACTGTCCTGTTCAATGAAAATGTTTTTATAATAAAAAAAATACGGTTGGATTCTACATAATTTTATTTTAATTAACTAAATTGTACTTTTGACGTATTTATATCATTGCATTTAAATATTAGCTTTATATTGTTATATTTAATTTAATTTTAATATTTAGCTTTATATTGTTATGATACTTTTAAAAATTGCTTAAATGTATTAATTGTTTTGTAAAAATTAACAGCGTATCATCATTACTTGTTGCTGAGTTATACCAGCTATGTTCCAGCGAATATAAGACTTAGCATTGTAACACATTCAACTGTACATAGCCGCCGATAGAAAACATTTTTATCAATAGAGAGCTTTTGCATACCGTATGTTAGTTACCGTAGGATGTCCGTTAGCTTTTTCTCCCTAGCGCGCATGCTCATAGGAAACTGCGCATGCGCGCTAGGGAGAAAAAGCTAACGGACATCCTACGGTAACTAACATACGGTATGCAAAAGCTCTCTATTATCTACTGAGAATTCCATTATATCATTATATTATTTGTACTAACAGGTGGGCTGAAAAGTTTAATTGCAATCGTAAAAGTTTAATTGAAAAGAAATCACTGATTTGAACTTTTAAACCTGATTGAAAATATTTTTAACCAAGATTTCCTAGTAATATTTATGAATAGAATAAGATTAAATTAAAAATTAATTACTTGTTTCAGGATTATTATCATCATTTTTTTTTTTTCAATTTGAGAGGAATATTTTTTAAAACGTTTACCTGTACAAATACTGATCTTCTAATATCTATAATTATTTTAGAAAATTTTCATAATGAACGAAAATAATATGTTTGAAAATTTTGTTAAATATTTAAATAATTTGATTTTTTTTATCTTGGATTGGTTATACTAAAATCTCTTAGAATAAGACAATATTATTAAAATACCAGAAATAAATATTTATATAGTTGGAAATAAATTATTGCATTAAGTATGGTTAATTACTGATAAAAAGCATTTACAAGATTATATGTAAAAATAAATTGAAATGATATATTCTATTCTATATAAATATATAATTACATATAAGTTATATTCTGCAAATTCTACTGTTTCTTCTTTAATCTGTAAATTCTACTATTTCTCTGCAAATTATACGAACGTATTATGGTGTTTATAAAACGTATACTTATCATTTGATTTACGAATGTGTGTCTTAATGTCGCAAGTATATATTTTTATTTTCAGGATAATGATGTTACATATTTCGACGATAGTGTCTACATTGCTTCATTTAGGAGTTAGATTCCATAACTTCCAAGTTCCCTGACCTGGAGGAGTGACGGTCTTTTGTGCATAGGTTATGTCCACTTTACTATAGTTTCCATTAGTTAGTTTTACTTAATCCATTGTGTATTGTCGTGGAACCCCACTTTCGTCGTTAAAGAGGAATTTTACCTTGATTTCAAACTGGAAATATTTTAATTAATTTTTTAACCGACCCCCAATGAAAACAAAAAAAATTAAACTTCGTCATTAAACATCTGGGTCAATTTTCGTCACAAAAAAAGTGAAACTTTCTCTGTTACAGTCATTAGAATGAGTGCCAAGTTATACTGAATAGAACTAATAAGAACCCAGGGGCTGTACAAAAAGTGAGATTTTGCACTTTCAGCAATATTAATTTTTTAAATATAAAAATGCCAAAACTTGAACTCACATTTGAAACATTTTTGTAATTGAAAGTATATATATCTGTATCCATTGGTTGTAGAAATATAGGCAGTGTATGAACATTGCTTTAAACTCTGTATAATTGTGTTCAATTACATTCTTGCATATATTGTTAAATCACAATTTTTATTTAGTTTCGAAAAGGGAGTTGCTAATTGAAATATTATAAAATTGACACAAAACTACGAATTCATATAACTTCTGTCAATTTGTCATTGCTTGAGAAAAGTATTCTAATTTTAGTAATATAGTTTTATGAATTATAAACCTCTCTTTCAACTTTTTAGAAAATAATCTTTTATCGAACCAGCTGGGATTTGATTTAAGACAATTCTTAGTTTTTTTAATTCAAAATTAATTTTTCAAATGAGTTGGACCATTAACAGGAGTACAAAAAATTAATTGAATCAAATTTTATGAATTAACTCATTGGCATGGGGATTGAAAGCAATGAAAATAGCCAAACGCCACACTGAAAGTAATTAAATTTTCGTTTTTTCAAAAGGAATTGTATAAATTCTTATTTTTTTCTCTCATGTTTCTCTTTCTATACTTAATATTATGTTAAGATATGAGTAGCCAACCCAAATGATCTTGCGGGCCACTTAGGAAATGCATCATAACATCACAGGCCGCATATAAAATTATATATCCCCATATTAGATTTAGACCCACTATAAACATTTTTTTGGAGTGAAAAATTTAAACACAATGAGTTATTAATTTTGTGTTTACTACTATTTTTACATGTAGACATAATATAATAATAATGATAGTAAACTCCCATTGTAAAGAAATATATGACACTCAAAAAGAAATGTAAAAAATATATAAATATAAACGAAATAAAAAAATGAAATCATTAAAAATATCTATTTTACTAGTGTGATATTTATTTCTCCACTCTTTCACTTAGCTTTTGCAAATCGATGCGCGAGTATCATGAGTTCGCAGAATATAATTTAATTACTCTGCAAACTCATAACTGTAAACTCACAAATAAAACAGGCAATATCTGTCCTATATTCGCAAGAATATTATTTTAAAATCAAAGTTAATTTTTTCTCATAATTTCCACAGTTAATTTTTGAATGTATGGATACACATATAATGTATTTTTTTATACATTGGTTTTCACAATTTTGATCATTATAAGATCAATATATTTTGCAAAAATGTTCAAGGTGCGCCGCGGGTTAGCCACCCCTGTGTTAAAAACTACTTGTTAATTTTAATTGAACCTATCACACAAATTTAACGTTTATAGTTTCGTGATATTTTTCATTTTAAAATTATACATAAACACACCTTTACTGAAATAAATAGTTATTTTTTTACAAAATAAATATAAAATAATAATAATATATATATATTTCTATCAAAGGCAATCCCAAATACATACTACATATATAGTACATTCTTTAGGATTAAATATAGATTATTTCCTTATCTTTTATATTTGCACCGTATTCACCTCAACGTAAATAATGACTAGTAGCACTAATGAGGTTGAGATTTTAATTAGACTCTGTAAGATATTCTTGCTCTGTGGAGCGGAAGTATTAATCTTTAAGCGGAAGTTTCATTCTTTATTTATTTTAAGCTCTGCAGCGGAAGTAGATAAATAATGCATTTGGTTTTCAGAACTCAAGGAATCGAAATCCGAAGATTCTGAATAGAAGATTTCAGCGTATATGCTGAGGATGAACACGTTACCTAAGGCAGGAAAATTCCTTCTGTAGGATTCCAGAAGAAAAGGAAGGGGTAAATTTATTGGGGAGGGAGAGATTTTTCTATAAATCTATATAGTAGTATAGTAGGACATATGATCTATATAGTTTTCTATATAGTAGGACATATGTTCAATTTTGTGTTTTTGGAGTGCGAAAAAGTTATTAATTTTGAAAATGATTCGTGAAATATTTTTGGGGTTGGAAGGTTAAAATAAATCTAAATAGTTTTTAATAAATCTAGTATGACATATGGTCCAATTTTCCTTTCCGAGTGTGAAAAATTATAAATTTATCAATTATACTCAATGATTGATCCAATTTGTTTTACTTTTATAACATTTTATGTAATTATGCAAGGAACAACGTACATAGAAGGCTTGGTATAATTCAAAAATTATTGCTTATACTCCAGGAAATTTTACCCCATGGAATTTGAAAATGATTGATGAATGATTCATGTGTTCAATTCTGCCCTTTTGGAATGTGAAAAAAGTTATGAATTTTGTCAACTATGCTCAATGATTTATACAATTTGTTTCACTTTTATAACATTTCATATATCCAAATTCAAATTGTGTAAGGAACAATGCGCTTAAAGTGCTTGGTATACTTCGAAAATTGTTGCTTATACTCTACTAAATTTTCCACTCAGGGAATTTGAAAAGGAGTGATGAAAGATTTTGGTGGATTAAGGAATTTTTTTTTATAAGCCTAGTAGGGCATATGTTCAATTTTTTGCCTTTTCGGAATGGGAAGAAATTTTTTGAATATCTTCAATTATGCTCAATGATTTTCCAGTTTGTTTTACTTCAATAATATTTCATGTATCCAAATACAAGTGCGAGAAACAATGCACATAGATTGATTGTATGATCTAAAAAATTGTTGCTTATACTCCATTAAATTTTTCCTCGCAGGGAATTTGCCATTCATTGATCAATGATTTTTAAAGAGAGAGGGATTTCTTATAAACCTAGTAGGACATATGTTCAATTTTGACTTTTGGTGTGTGAAATAGTTATGAATTTTGTCAGCTATGCTCAATGATTTTTGTAATTTGTTTCATATATCCAAATTCAAAGTGTGTGAGGAATAATGAACATAGAGTGCTTGGTATAATTTGAAAATTGTTGCTTATACTCCATTATGTTTTCCGTTACTTGTCATGGAATTTAAAATGGTTGATGAAGGGTTTTTGGGAATGGAGGGATTTTTATAAATCTAGTAGGACATATATTCAATTTTGCCTTTCCAAGTGTAAAAGTTATGAAATTTGTCAATTATGCTCAATGTTTTTCCATTTTGTTTCACTTTTTATAACATTTCCATGTATCCAAATACAAGTGTGAGGGAAATGCACATAAATTGTTTGATATAATTAGAAAATTGTTGCTTATACTCCATTAAATTTCCAACTCCTGGAATTTGAAAATGATTAATGAATGATTTTTGAAGAGGAGGGATTTTCTTATAAACCTAGTAGGACATATTTTCAGTATTTTGGAGTGTGAAAAAGTTATAAATTTTGTCAATGATTTTTTTTCCAATTTGTTTCACTTTTATAACATTTTATACATCCTAATTCAAACTGTGTAAGAAACAATATACATAGAGTGCTTGGTATAATTCGAAAATTGTTGCTTATAATCTATTACATTTTCCACTTATGGAATTTGAAATGACTGATGAAAGATTTACCATTGGTTGTGGAGTGAGGAGTGATTTTTTTATAAACCTAGTAGGACATTTGATCAATTTTGCCTTTCCGAGTGTAAAAATGTTATGAATTTTGCTAATTATGCTCAATAATTTTTCCAATTTGTTTCCCTTTTATAACATTTCATATATCCAAATTCAAACTCTGTGAAAAACAAAGCACATAGAATGCTTGGTATAATTCGAAAATTGTTGCTTATATTCCATTCAATTTTCCACTTATAGAATTTGAAAAGGATTGATGAAAGATTTTGGGGTACTGGGGGATATTTTTATAAATCTAGTAGGACATTTATCCGCCCCGATACCTACCGTGTTGGTATCCTTTCTAAATTATTTTAGTAATATACGAATCAAATGTATCAGCCCCCTTCTTTTCTTTGTGAGCGGCCTGATGGCCAATTGGCAGAGCTCTGGCCTTTTTGGTACTACATGCTTCAGGTTCGATTCCTGACAGTATGTTAATGGTTCTGAATTCCCATTAAACTGTAGGTCCCGGTATAATAAGTCTAAAGTGTGCCCAAAATGACCGTAGAACGACAAACCAAACCAAAATTTCTTTGGAAAACATGAGTTACGCTGTATTTGGTATCTCTCGACCACAATATACGTGCATCAATTACAATCTAAATTCCTGCATTTGTAAAAATATACAACACAGAACACTAATTCTTTAAGCAGGAATTTATTAATATAAAGGAAAATATTTTTTGTGTTTCCTTCATTTCTATAATGTCCTTACATAAAATATTTTACTTAAAAATAGCATGTTTTTTTTCATGATTTCGATCTTTTATGGATCCAAACAACTGTTTACTTTATCCGTTAACTTACTTTTATGCGTGACATAAAACCATACTTGACTTTGAGATATCCTGAACACCAATTGATTTTTACGAGACTCTTCACTCCTTTTTCTTGAAACTTTTATTCACGGACATTGATCGCCCCTCTCCCAGTGATGTCAAGGTCAAATGCATAATCGCCCACCCACGCTTAGATGATGACATTTGGCATTAGTGGTAAATACACATATTTCAACTACGGCCTGAAATTATTGCACAATATGTGAAGGAAGATTTTAAGCAACTCCTTAAGTCCTTACTTTTCCTAAATCTATAAACAAATCTATGTCTTATTTTTTTTATTTTCAATTATTTTTTATGAAATATACTTCCCACATAATTTCCACATGCTTCACCAGAATTTAAAATTACTTTTTTAAATAATCTATAGTAAAAATACACTGCAAAAATTAAAATGATAATAGTAAAATAATATTGAAAACATGGGGCCTAAATGGCCGAGTGGAAATGTTTGAAATTTATTTTGAGTATCATAACAAGCTCATAAAATAGCTCTTTTTTGTAAAGAATTCTTATGTATATTAAGAGAATCTCAATTAACTGCTAAACAATAAATAAAACACAAATTTAAAACCAGATAACTCTCCTTTCGGCAGGGCGTGAATGACACAGAGTGGCTAGTCCTCTGGCACTCGGTACCACAGGTTTCGGGTTCAAGTCCCGGCGGTGCCATGGATGTTTGTAGTGGTTCGAATACACTTTAAATCGTAGGTCTCGGTCAAACAGGATTATAGAGCGTTGCGGGGGTATTGTTATTCCGCATCCGTAGCTTATCTTCAAGCTACACGCACCTCCTGGGTAGTGATATGTGAGTAACGTCGCTGCGGCGCTTGCCTTAAGGCATCCAAGACAATTGTCTAAGTGTTTGCCAACTGCAATAGAACAAAAATATTGAAAATATTATACTAATAATATTAAACATTAAAATTCATAACACGACACATCAGAAGTATTTAGCTAAATTAAAATGTAAGAATATGTTAGTTCGAAACAAGAAAACCAATAAAAGGAAAAAAATCGTATAGTTTTTTGTATTGAACAACAGTGAGTCTCTGCCCCCAGTGCTATGTGGGACTACCAGAAAAGATAGTCGGGTGATGTTTTCGACATTGTATTGCAAAAACTGGACAAAAAAAAAAATCACATAACGCAGCAAAAAGTAACATGACAGTATTTAAATTCCCTTTATAAAAAGTAAACTGATTCATCAGCTTATTCAAATAGCTACATTTGATGAATCAGTCTAATCTGAATCAACATCATTTTATATACAATTTCAAAAAAAAAAAAAAAATATTCAAATACTACAAATATCTTCCCACTATTAATATAAAATAAAAAAGTAAATTACAAAAAACAAATTCTTTTCTTTAGTGACTTCATCGCGCAAAATATATTCATCAACAGCCAAGACAATGTGTTAAAAAAATGAAAACCTTTCAATAATTTCAATTTATCATGTGTGAACATATTTTGCTGAACAATTACAAGTGTGAGTACACCGATGTTCAATAACTCAAGAAATCTATGAAGGAATTGGTCAAAATACAACAATAACGGAGTTCTGCAGTTTAGGGTTCCGCTTGTCTATTTGGCGATTTTTCCTCGGCTTGTTTTCCCTTGCGAATATCTGAAGGAAGATGTTAAGCAACTCATTGAGTAATTATTATTCCTAAATCTATCAGAAAATATTAGTCTTTTTCATTATTTTTTATGAACTCCACATATTTCACCAGACTTCAAAATTACTTTTTTAAGTAATATATAGTAAAGAAATGCACAGGAAAATTAAAATGATAATAGTAAAATAATACTAAAATTATCATTACTAATAATATTAAACATTAAAATTCATAACATTACATATTATAAATAAAATTATATAATATCTGGCACTCGGTACCACAGGTTTCGGGTTCGAATCCCGGCGGTGCTATGGATGTTTGTAGTGCTTCGGAATCCACTTTAGAACCGTAGGTCCCGGTCCTAATAGGATCGTAGAGCGTTGCGGGGGCATTGTTACTCCGCGTCCGCAACTTATCGTCAAGTTACGCGCGCCCCCTGGGTAATGCAAAGTGAGTAACGCCTGTGTAGCGCTTGCCTTAAGGCATCCAAGACCAAGCTGTCTAAGTGTTTGCCAGCTGCATTAGAACAACAACAAAAAAAAAACATATTATATATATTTACCTAAATTATTAAAAATGTAAGAATATGTTTCTTCGAAACAAGAAAATCAATAGAAGGAGAAAAATTGTCTAGTTTTTGTACTGAACATCAGTGAGTTTCCACTTCCACTTACACCAGAAAGATCGTCGGCGAGGTTTTCCAACAATGCATTTCAGAAAAAAAAATCACACAACACAGCAAAAATAGTAAAACTGTAGACAACAATTAATTCTCATAGAAATAAACTGATTCAGCAACTTATCCAAATAGTTGCATTTGATGAATCAAAGTCTCAACTGAGTTTACATTAGTTTTAGAAACAAATTAGAAAAAAATTAAAAAAAAAAAAAAACCCGTGATCAAAAATCGGCAAATATCCTCTGAATTAATGTTAACAAAATAAATTACAAAAACAAATTTTTCTGTTTTGTTAAATTTCACAACAAGCAAAGTGCATTGACCAACAGATAAAACAATATTAAACATAAAAATAAACAAGTAATATAAAAAAAAGTAATATAAAGTCAATTCCTACTTCTTTTTTCACTATATTGCAGAAAGACTTCTATAAATAATTTTTATTCATTTTTTGAAGTTTATCTGACGCAATCTATTGATATATATATGTAATTTAAATCTAAGAAAACCTAAAATTAATTAATTAAATTTAATTAATGAATTAATATTTTAAAAAACTGCATTAACATCCAGTGTCACCAGTACAGTAAAGTTCAAATACATTTTTCTAAACTTGAGTGGAGGAATAACAAGTATTTTATGAACGATTGAAAATTTGAACAAGATATATATAGGGTGTGAGCCAATAGATGAAATTGAAAAAAATGAAATCCGTGAAAGGATTTCAATTTATCATTTATCATGTGTAAACATACTTTGCTGTAAGAATACACATGTGAATCTACCAATGTTCAATAATCCAAGAAATGTATGAAGCATATTGGTTAGAATACTACAAGAATGGAAGTTTTATAATTCAGGATCCCGCTTGTATATCTAGCGATTATTTCCCTTCCGGTTTTTTCCAAACCCCCTTGTATAAATATAAAATAGTCGCTGCTGTTACAAAATATTGTGGTTTTGGTGATTCCATTTGGACACTCCCCACCAGAACTAAAAAATTCAATAGCGACAGGAATACTACTGTGTCCGAAAAGTAAGACCAATTTTCAATTTAAAATTCCCGGGGCTTATGGAATTTCAATTTCTTTTCTTTTTTAGGTTGTTCGCACTGTCTCTGACATCTATTTGAAATGTGACGTCAAAATATTCATTAGTGTTTGAGTTACGCTTCGCTTTGGAAGACGCTAAAACAGATTTCGGCGATTGAAATGTCTGAATTAATTGAGCAAAGAACTTGCATTAACTTTTATTTGTAGCAAAGTATAGAATGTTGCAGAAGGCATTCCTGCATCAGAAAGAAATGTTTAGAAGTGCTATAAACAGTTCAAAGAAGACAGAGAACGCGTTGAAGAGGAAGAGCCCTCTGTTTACCAGAGGGCTCTCGTCTTCGTCTACAACTTAACTTTCATCAACCTCAACCGACGAAACACGTCCAAAAACGTCCGTACTTGCAAAACCTTCGATTTACAATTAGAGACCTTGCTGATGATGTTGGAATTTCAAAAGGATCGGTCAATTCCATTTTGGGCCTCAAACGCGTCAAATCTCGATTGGTACCGAAAACACTGAATGCGCCAGCTCATACTGCATTGATTCTTCGTGACTTTTTCGCCAAAAATGAAACCATCGTATTCATACCCTGCGACTTCTGGCTATTCCCTAAACTCAAAAGACCATTCTAGAGATACCCTTTTGAGCCGCTTGAAGAGATTCAACGTGAAGGCCATCCCTACCGATGACTTTGCAGCTTGTATTGAGGATTGGAAAAAAAGTTGACATAAGTTTAGTGTTCGGAGGGGATTACTTTGAAGGTGATGACATAAATTTGGAAGAATAAATAAAAGAGTTTTTGAAAAAAAAATTGATCTTACTTTTTAGGCACAGTAGTATAACAAATTTAATAAATCTAGAACTTTATAAAGAAGTAATTGTACAAATACTGCATGAATCACTATCAAATTGAGACAGATAAGCCCGTTAAATGATGGTTAAATTAACTTTCATACACATAAACAGATCCTTATACGCTTTATCCTTTTGATGATATTGAAACAATATTTTTTTTATGTTTTTAAAACCAAACAATTCAAACTGAAATACAAAGCACGTGGCATCATATAGGTCAATCGCAATATTTAGCAACAACTATTTCATGCCAGTTTTAAAACAAAAATAAAATCACGGGGAAATCAGCTTTTATTTTAAATAAAAGTTTTTTAAGTGAAAGTTTCTCTTGTTGAAGAAGAGATTAATCTAATTTATATAATAACTTATAGTTTACACATTTATTTATTTCATAGCTACATTTTTTTACAGCTCCACTTTAGAGACGCCACGGGACCTCTAACCAGGACACCATATTCACACATGATAATAGATTTAAAAAACAAACATACATCATGTCCGAACATGTTGTGAATGTTGTCCTTGGTCTGTGGCATAGCCAAAACAAAATGAATCTATGAAACAAAAAATAAGTGGCAGAGTATCATCATCATTCAACGCACGGGAGTACCTTGGCCGTGTATGGCCTTAAGACTCCTAATCTTGAGGAATAAAGTTCATTGGAAACAAAAAACATGAATACAAACAAAAGCAGTGAGCATGATTATGTCCATTGTTAGTACAAAAGAAGAGAGTAAAAACAAAACGCAGAGTAAATAAAAGAAAGGCGCAATTAAAAAATAATTAAATAAGAAGCAACAAGCGCAATTACTTAATGAATTTAAAAAGAAGCTGCATTTTTTCAAAGGGGTTAGTAGCATTTTTAAATTGTGAGTAAATATTGTCAAGCCCTCCAAACGTGTTAAAGAGATTAACAATTTCTTTTAGAACATACATTGCCTTAGTGGCAGAGTCCGCAGTGAGATCAGTATTGTCATCGTTGATATTTTGAGGCAGATGGTTTAAGTAAGAGTAAAAGTTAATATTTAAAACAGATTAATTCGCCTCACAACGCGAGAAACTTTCATTTCAAAAGCTTTATTTAAAATAAACAATGATTTTCACATTATTTTATTTGTGTGTCCTTTAAAACTGAAAGAAATCGGCTTTGACAAATATAACGATTGGCCTCATATCGCTCGTATTCGTGCCTTGTAGATTATTTAAATTGTTTGGCTTTCAAAAATATAAACATACTACTGTTTCCATATCCCCATGTTTAGTTTATGTTTATCGATTTAACAATCTTCTATTTCTGAATATAATATCTATTCAGTTCTTCTGAATAGAATCTTCTATTCAGAATCTTCTATTTTTGAATTTGGTAGTGCTTTTTCGTACTATTTGAATTGCTTGTTCATAAAGTTCTAGAGTTATTAAATTTTATTCTATTCCAGTCGGTATTGAATTTGATAGTTCGTATTCCCAAATTCTATGCTTTAGTATTCCGATTTCACCAAATCTCTTTTCCGCGCCAAATGGAATCGCTAAAATAGCAGTATTTTTGTTTTTGGCGAAACCATAAGGAAAAATATCGCCAAATAAACAAGCGGAATCCTAAACTGCAGAACTCCTGTTCTTGTAGTATTCTGAAAAATTCTTCATAAATTTAATTTATTAGGTTTTTACACATTGGTATAATCCCATGTGTATTCGTACAACAAAGTATGCTTACACATGATAAATTGAAATTTGGGAATGGGTTTTATTTTTATTTTCCTTTACATCAATAATAAAATCTTTTTAACCTTTTAAAGTTTGTAGTGCCTTGCAAACTTACTTTACATTACTCCAATACTTACAGAAACGAAAAGTGGCGTAAATGAGTTCAGATAGATTTTCAAATTTATCAGGTAGTACAGGAATTCGAAATACATTAAAATTATTTTTACAGAATTAGTTTTTCAATTTTTATTTTTTCTTATTCCATACTATAATAATGTTTAGCAGATACTATGGCAATTTTATGCATCCACTTTTCAGACGTTAATTTTGAATTAAATCCGAAATCAATATTAAATCTTGCTTTTTTGCAGTATAATAATTCCGAATAACACCAGTGTTAAATGAATATTGTTCTATTCTGTTACATTATGACAAATGTATAGAAATTTTAAGAAATTGCTTTGTTGATCAATGCATGAAATAGTATGTTGAAATTAACTGAGGATTTTTAGAGTAGAATAGTCCGCAAACAGTGACAAACATTGAAGTTATTCTTGCAGGATATTAATATGTGTGAGGTCAAAAATGTTTATTAGTGCTTCCTCGTTTATAAACCAAAATGTAACCGAGAAATTGGGTTCTGGCCTCAAAGTCTCTCATTATATGCTTTCTGAAGATGATTCAGAGTAATGATATATCACAAGCAATGTACGAAATTAGCAGTGATATTCTGTAACGTCGTAAATGAAATGGCTGGACATTCATGGCTCATAATCACTCCAGTTACGCTGGCATTATGAGATTTTTTAGGGAACACCATATAACTCAAGCATCAGTATAGGAAGAAATCACACAAATTAAGATTCACCTTATACAATGGCCAATACACAGTCTTAATGATAGGTAACATGTAGGTAGTGGGATGCAATGACGTGGTAATCAAAAATACATTACTACCCCTATAAAACGATTCAGAATAATGGACAAGCAGTTATAACGCTGGTAGAAGCGCATCCCCACATCTACCTTAAAAAGAAAATCAACTATAAAAAAACTGCCATTTTAATAGGCAAACAGA
>BPLQ01012933.1:0-24395 GCA_021605075.1 Caerostris darwini | reverse complement strand
ATTATTATCCATCCTTCACTTGCAACACTAAAGAATAAAAAGAAGAAAAAATGAGATGTGTTTCATCATTTATATTTGTTTTCTGTTTGCGCAATGTGGATTTCCAAACATTCGGCGCCACAGGCTTCGTGTTCGAGTCCCGGCGGTGGCATGGATGTTGTAGTGGCTCGCAATCCACTATAAACCATAATTCCCGGTCTACTATGACTGCAGAGTGTTGGACCTAGGGGTGAGAATCCTATCATGTAAAAACAAAACATATCCTGTCTCGAAATCTGCCAGTAGGCAGACGGCCTTGGCCTACTCTGAGGTGACTTGGACTACCGTTTCTCTCTCTTACTCTCTTGGACTACCGTTGATGATGAATAAGTTCATATGAAAGATACAAATACACAAAGCTCTGTGGAATAATTTTCGTTTTTAGGGTATCTATTAATTAAAATGGGTTTTTTTATTATTCTGCGATATAATGTGCCAGTTGGGCAACCAGATTATAACTGGGTGTGATTAGATTGAAATACTTGAGACATGGGTTTGGGAATTCACAGCTTTATTTACACAAGCATAAACATCACACACATACAATTAGAAACATATAAAACATTTAAACACATTTAACCGAAAATGCAATATTTGTTCTGATGGCTTTATATCATCTCAACATCACAGTATTTTTTTTTTCTTTTCTGACACTGTTTGAATTTGGATAATTGCCAAGCTATAAACCATCATTTCATTTTGGTCAGTTTCTGTAATGAAAATAGATAGAGTATTATATTCGCTGTAAGATATATTTTTTAAACGCCACTCAAGTTTATATGGGGCCTGATGGCTGAGTAATTAGCGATCTGGTGCTCTGTGTCATAGGCTTAGGGTTCGAGTCTCGGCGGTGCCATGGGTGTTTGTAGGGGTTCGGAATCCATTTTAAACCGTAGTTCTCGGTCAACGCCCAACGCTCTACAGTCGTATTAGACTATACAGCGTTGGGGTGACACTCCTACCACGTAAAACAAAACAATTGCTGTCTCGGAATCTTCCGTTAAGCAGACAGCATTGGCCTACCATGGGGCTATTGCGCACTCATGATGATGATGTTCAAGTTGATATGAAAGATTCAAATATGCAAAGCACTGTTTCTCTTTTAGAGTTATCTAATAATTAAAATTTATTTTTTATAGTACTCAGTGATGTAGTGTGCAGGTTGGGGAACCAGATTTTAAATTGGATTATATCCAGATTGGTGTGGTGGATTGAGATACTTGAGGCACAGGTTGGATAACTCATAGCTTTATTTACAAACGCACAAACACCACAAGCATACAATTAGATGCATATTTATTAGATGCAACATATGCAATATTTAACACATTTAAAGACATATAATTATAGATTAATGTAAGGATTCAAATTCTAGGCCTAAAACCGAATACTCAGCTACGCGCAGGATGTGCGAAATATATTTCCTCTCTGAGTGATAGTCTTTATTCCAACTGACCATTTCTCCTGAGCTACACACAGGGCGCTATTGTCAGTGCGTAGCATGAAGCATGGTTGGAATGATAGTATAATTCTAAGAAAAAGTTATTATCCATATATAATATTTAAGCCTATACATTTATTATTTTGCATACTATGCTTTAAATACATATCTTATAGATAAATTAAAAGAAACAGGCTATTGACTATTCTTTAAACTAAGGTATGCTTTATTAATGTGACATTAGGTTATCGAATACATAAATGAGGCAAGCAATTTATTAGATAACGGCTTTTAATGTTGGTAATTTCCCTTTCATTGAAGTTCACATTTTAAATAAATGTTTACATGATTTTTTTTTTTTTGTAATATTACTATATGGATTCTATAAATGTATTGGCCAGAAACCCTTCATTTGAGTAGTGTCAATTTCCTTAGATGTAATCTCTGATGTAACGGTTATTATTCTTCCGATTAGAATATTATTCTGAATAAGAATTTTAGGTAAAAATTATTTACTTTCTGACAATATTATTGTGAGCGATATGCGATTGTTTGTTTGGTTTGTCACTCAACGGTTATCGTGTGCACACTTTAGGCTAAACAGACAGGGACCTACAGTTTAACGTGGATTCCGAACCACCAACAAACATCCATGCCACCACCAGGATTCGAACCTGAAGCCCTCGGTACCAACAGCCAGAGCTCTAGATATGATGATTGAATAGGGAGTCTGATGACAAATAGCTGGAAAAATTTAAAAACTGATGTCAACAAAAAATGCAAAACAAGAAAATATTGTATAGAAAATACATCGATATATCTATCTCTCTCTCTCTCTCTATATATATATATATATATATATATATATTATACTTACAAATTTACATTATATATATGTATATTATAATATAGAATTATTTATTTTATTTCGGTTAAAAGTTTGAATTTGTGTTAAAATTTTCCAAATGAAAAATTAAATTATTTTTATTCTAAGTAAAGGCTTTTATAAATCGCTAAGCGAACATTGAAAGAGACTTCTAGTTCTTAAAATAAGTGATTCTGAAAGGGATATTGTCATTTATAAACACAACTTTAATCTCATACTGAATACAATAAGTAGGTGTCAACAAGCAGACAAAAAACAAGAAATTTCTTAAAAGCATACATTGGATTGTCTAGGATAAAGCACAGAATTGTAGCTCGTTAGAGTGATATGCAAGTCTTTGTCAAATCTTCTAGAGGTATCGAAGTGTACATCTCATTTTATTTAAAACGAAAAACAAAATAATAAAGAAAACTTATGAAATGATGGATTTTAAAGCTTTTTTTAATCCACCCTCTTATTTTCCGTGTTATTCAATAAGCAACTATCTGTCTGCTACAAAGTTTATTTTTATTCAAAGGATTTCTAATTTTATACACACTTAAATAAAAATTCAGTTTGGCAAAAATTATTGATCTGCTTTGAAGAATTATTGTTTTAAAAGCACACGTGATTAGCCAAACCCATTTGTAATGTTTGAAATGGAAGATTACATTCACTTTAGTGTTTTCAATAATCAGTTTTTCTTGATGTTCAGACAAAATGCATTACATTTATGAATAGTTGTTGAATTCACTAACTACAGAATAAAATTGACAGATTTAAAGGACTTGAAAATCTTCTTGTAAATTTCCTTTATACATGGCATTATAATTGTCTACTGAACTTTCTGGAAAACAATATATGAAGTATACCATATAATCCCTATCACTGAAGTTATTCACATCGAACTTTGATAATATGACATATGACAAAAAAACATATTTTATCTCTTAAATGATAATATGACAGATAATGGAGAGAAATATTTGAAATTATTTTCAGCCCAACAGTTTACCACCAGGCTGTATTTATCGCAATTTTCAATGCTTTTTGTGTGAAATAAATGAAATTTTTCTCTATTAAAATTTATTATCTCTTTCTCATATTAAGAAGTGGTACAAAGTTTAGATTTCGTAAAATAATACAATTTAATTATAAATATTTTTCCAGTTAAATTATGATAACCTGCAGTATATTACTAATTCATAACAATTTAGCAAAATTGTTTAATATCGCAAAATGTTATGAACAGTATAGTGCACAACATGTAAACAATATATGAAGATATAACTGAATCCAATTAAAAATAATTGCTGATTTCAATAATTGCCTCAAATATGAGATAATAAAGGAAGGCATATATGTAAGATCATATTCAGCATTCATTGAAAAAGAAGGTAGTATATTGTTCCTCCCTCAATTAACAAACTGATTAAATACTAATTAAATTAATTATTTATTAACTATTTATTTTATTAAAGTAATAATAATTAACTATTAATTAAGCTTACGGAAACCAATTAAAAATAATTGCTGATTTCAACAATTGTCTCAAATATCATATATTGAACGAAGGCAGATATGCAAGATCCTATTCAGTATTCATTCAAAAAGAGAGTAATGTATTGTTTCTCTCTCACTTAATAATAGGAAGTCCTCTATGGGCCTACATTACAAAATGAATGTGAATTAGCAACTAGATGGTTAAAAATGATCATTTATTTTGTATTATATTTTTCTTTTTTATGTAAAATACATCTTGGCACAATCTACTGAGAACGATATTTTTTTGCAAAATATTTGGAGGCTGTTTTTTCTTACAGATGTAAAATAAATTATATTTCGAAGTATATTTACGGGCAATTGAAAAGTATTCATAATGCAAATAAAGTAAAAAACAACAACATTTATATATATATATATATATATATCTGTGTGTGTGTGTGTGTAAAAGTCAAAGGCTTAATCAAAATTGTAATAACGAATATAATCTATTTGCTTCTGATTTAAAGTATTTTTGAAAATCATACAATACACTCAAAACTATCATAAAGAATATGAATATCAAGGTGTATGATATAATTTGTTTGATGTTTTAATTTTTTCAAATGAAAAAGACAATATAAAAGACTATATAACTAAAAGATATAAATATTAGGGCACAATATTCAGTTAGAATCTTACATAACAACGTACTATAGACTTGATAAAATGTTAAATTTCCTCAAATAGTAATATAATAATATACTAAGAGTCATTCAATAATTGTAATAACGAATGTAATCTGTTTGCTTTTTATTTAGAGTATTTTTTAAAAAACATACAATAGTAATACAATCAAATCAAAACTATCATAAAGAAATTGGACATCAAGATGTATGATATAATTATGTAATCTTCTTGATGTTTTAAATTTTTTCAAATTTAAAAGACAATGCAAAACATTATATATCAAAAAGAAATAAATATCACTGTAAATATTCAGTTAGAATCGTATATCAATAACAATGTACTATGGACGTGCTAAAATGTTAAATTCCCTCAAATAGTAACATAATGTTATACTGGGGGCCTAATAATATGCCGTGCAATAATATGCAGTGTTTTAGGCCAGATAACAACGGGTCAAATGGTTTATTAGCCAGTAATAATGGTTGTTACTGTGCAGAGGATTATTTGCAACATATTCGGGTAATAATAGTATACCCATTATGGAAATTCAGTCTGACTGCTAATAAGTATTTTAATGTAGGTTATACAGACTACGTGATCTATAACATTAAATCAGAAAATGGTCACAGATTTTCTATGTAATAGTAAAAGGGGTTCATAACTTTTATATTATTATCTTACAGAAAAGTAAAAATATAACTTTTCTTTATTAAGTAAATATAGTATTGGTTTTTAAATATTAAAATTGAATTTTAGAGGAATTTTTAATTAGAGTCTAATTACGACAAGCGTTTGTTTGAATTTAATATTCGTAAGTACTTGCTTTGTTAAAACAAATTTCTAATAAATTTCTCCCAATATTCATACTTCCTTAATGATTCGATAAATAACTATAACCTCGAAAACGCTTTTCATTATTTTTATAAATGTGTAATTTCAAAGATTCAGTGTTTGTGGAAGGAATAAGCACAATAAATCTGTTGGTTGGTTGTCTTTCATTTGGATCGTTGATGATGGTCGAATCCCCAAAATGTCATCCTTAGAATACTCTTTCAAATTTATTACGGTACAATATGGGTGAAGTGTGGTAAGGTTCTCTTTTTCAATTACTTCTATTAGTTCACACTCTCTTTATATATATCTTCAAATTTTCAATCATTAAAAAAAACACTTTTTATTCATCCACTTATGTTTAAATACATTTTTTTTAACTTGTAGTGGATGACATTGGATGTTAATACAGTTTTTTCAAATATTAATTCAGTAATTAAATTTAATTAACTAATTTTAGTTTTTTTCAGATTTAAGTTGCATGCATCTGCTAATAGATGGCGCTAGATAAACTTAAAAAAATGAATGAAAATTATTTGTAAAGGACTTTTCTTGCAATATAGTGAAAAAAAAGTAGGAATTAAGTTTAAAAGTTTTTGTTTTTTTTATATTACTTGTTTTACTTTGGCAACTCGTCTGCTACAACTCATTGCGAGGACATAAGTAAAAATGCCGTTCATTCGAAAACAGCCTCATTTTTTTTAAATTTACAGCCGAGAGTTTATATAACAACCGATATCATTAAAAAAATAAATAAATGCAAATAACAAGATAGAAACAAATGGCATCAGCTAATCCATTAACTTCAGTCTGGTAATCCAAGGACGTTTCCATAAAGAAAGAGGACTGAGTGCAGAACACTAAGCAAAGTGTAATCAATACAAATTGGATGTTTTTGGCAAAAATTCATTATTCACATCCGCACAAAATTTTGTATTGCATGCATTACATTACATAAACTTACATAATTAATTTTACATTACATGCATTACGTTACATAAATTTACATAGTAATGTTATATTCAGTAATTTACATTCATCTTCAGTGGCATAACTGCCCCCTGGTGGGCCAAGGCCATCTGCCTGTTGGCAGTTTCCAGACAGGAGATGTTTTCTTTTTACGGGGTAGGGCTGTCAGCACTACGCCAACGCTCTACAACCATATTAGATCGGGACCTAGGGTTCAAAACGAAGATTCTGAATCCCAACTAAGATCCAAATTTATTATGAACCCCTACAAACATACACGGCCCCGCCGGGACACGAACTCGAAACTTTCGTACCAAGCCCCAGAGCACAAGTCACTCGGCTATCAGACCCGCTTAATTTACATTACATTACATAATTTTGCATTAATTAAAAAAATGCATTTGTTTCAAATTTTTGGGTTCCAAGTCCCCTTTTAACGATAGAATTTAAGATCCCATGGATTTATTGTGCTCAACTACTTACTTAGACCAGAATTTTGGGACCTTAAAATCTTAAAATTCAATCCACTAGACATAGAACATTACAGAAACAGACAGCCACAGGCCCATAATATGGTAGAAAAAAATTTCGAATTTTAAATTAAGTCTTCGACCGAGAACATCTTACAAATTATTACTTTTCAGCACGAAATTGTAAAAATTAACTACAGAATTCAATTTAAAGAACAATTTGTCATTTACCTAAATGGTTGCAATTTTTTTATATGAAAAAATAAAACTTTTTTCCTTTCTGCCACATTATGCCACATGATTTATTTCAAAATGCCACCATTCACCCCACCCCCTTCGTCTTTTTCTACTCACGCATTGATGGGATTTTAATGAGAGCCCGATAAATGTAATCAGAGCTCGTGGCGTCCTACTCAAATTAAATTGAGAAGATATAGCTCAGATGCCAGTCGCTGATCTGGTACTTACCCCGACGCTTTGCTCGCGGGAAATATGGATGACGTAGGGAAAATTGATATTTTCTCACTCCGCAGAAAATTGATTTTAATTTTTTAATTTTAAATGAATGTAAGAGGCAGTTCACTTGTTGGTTGTGGCTGTTTTAAATGCTTGTCTGTAATGTACATTTGAGGTTTTTTTACAGATATCTTGTATTTATATGTACGAAACAATAACTTTAGAAATATAAACAAGATATTTGTAAATCATTCTGTATTCTGAAATGTGCAGAAATGCAACTGGATCGTAGTTGGGTGTGGTTGGATTGAGATACTTAAAGCGCATGTTGGAGAACTCACAGCTTTATTGGCATACGTACATGTACCACACATGTAAAAATAGATGCATATAATATTTAACATATTTAGAAACAAATAATTATAGATACGTGGAAGGATTCCGCTTCTAAGCCGGAAATTCGATATTCAGGTACGCGCAGGATGCGCGAAGTATACTTCCTCTCCGGGTGAGAGTCTGTAGGTCAGATTTGCAAAGTTACATGTAGGACAGAGTTATGTTAAATATATTTTCTCTCGGGGGGAGAGACTGCAAATTAAACGTTTCTCAGCTGGAGAACAGGTTGAACAGTACTTTTTCTCGAGTGAGAGTCTCGAGACCTACTGGTCATTTCTATTGAAGGCCACATGGGGTGCTATTCTCAGTATATAGGAGAAACAAAGTTACAATTTTATAATATCCAAAACTCTTGGCAAGATTAAAGAAATCGGAAAAATTAAAATTGGAATATATTTTTAATTAAAGTTTTTAATTAAAATTTTAATTTAATTAAAATTCTGATTTGTAGTTCAAAAATAAAAGAAAAAGAATTTTTATTGGTAAGTTTTTGATTAATTAAAAGAATTTCACACATTTTTATGTATATAAAGGTTTTTCCAATTTAATTCTTCTCGTCTTTCACCGATTTAATGTTTCGCTTTTATTGGTGGCGTTATCACTTACATCTATTTTTATAATTCTTAATCATTGATAGATGTTTTTGCATTCACAATTGAAAGTATTTTTAAATATATATTTTTCATATTCAGTTGGTAAATTCTATATAGATGACTGGTAGTTAATTAGTTTTGAATTAATTAAAAGGATGTTTCACACCTTTTTAGACACATAAAAATGTTTGCATTCACGATACATAGCCAAAAATGTATAGTTTTAATTGTATAGTTTTCACATTCAGTTCTAATACAGATGTAGATGTCTGATAAAAATACATTATTACCCTGATGCTTGTTAACTTATTTCATTGTTCAAATATCTAATCAAATCAAATACTCAATTAATAAAATAGACAGCACACTCAAAATAATTTTTTACGTATGACAAGGCATTGAACTATTTAGAAACGATTAATGTTGCTGTGGAATGTAACGTAGATGTAGCTAGTGGTGCACTCCAGCCAACAGATCGTATGGCAAAATGTATGGTTTGTATCATATGGTTTGTAGATCATATGGCAAAATGATCTACAAACAGGGTCTTCAGTCTGGCTCTCAATATGAATTTCTTAGAGTTGTTCAGTGGGACGTAAGTGTATTGCTTACTGTTATAAACAATTTTTAAACTTATTGTGTAAGCAATTTATTTTACTCATAAAACATCTTTATTTCGTCTCAACGAATGGAGTTATGTGTTCCTTGAAAAAAGTTCATTAATAGCTAAAAATTAGAGAAACTTTAAGTTAATTTATGAATTCTTAAAATTACCTTGCTATAAAAAAGTTATATTCATTTTTTTTTCAAATATCCCAATCTTAGTTTTGGGCTATTGAAATTTATAAATATATGTTAAAAATTTCACATGTTTTGGAGCCTTTATTAAAAAAATTTTTAGAATTTTAATTATTATACTGAATAAACACCTATCGTGAAACTGAGAAAAGCAATTTAACATTTTTGTATAGTTTAAAAAATGATAGAAACATCCTGAAATGTATTTTCATAAATTTTTTATATTTACGTTAAATCATTCTTACTATATTATTCCATTTTTAAATATTTCTCTTTCTTTTTACAAATATATTTATATATATACAAAAATACATATACATTTTAAAAAAAATAAACATATATATTTTTCTCTTTTTTATGTGATCAAAATTAAATATTGGAAATATTAAGTGAAAAATCATTTATCACATTATCAACTTTGTATTAAAAATATATGCTATACGTAATCTGCATTACACGTAGCAGTATCATTAATACATATTCATTTAATAAAATATTATTTTTTTCCTTCCAATTCATATAATTAATTTATTTTAAAATAAAAATTACAAAATTATCAAAAAAAAAAAAAAAAAAAAATGAAAGGATTTAACCTTTTCGTTTACACAAATTGAAAATTAATTTAACAAATATCATTGTTCATATTTTTAAAAATCATAAACACAAATGAACTTATTTATTTATTTATTTCAACAGAATTTTTCCCACGAAGAAATATAGTGTCAATTCGTTGATCTGAAGTCGAGATCACCTACTAAATAGTAGACAATTCATTCTGTACATCAGTGCATTAGTAACATAATTACGCAAAATTAAAAAAAAAAATAGTTTTTGGCATACTCTGAAACATTACAAAATTCTTATACAAATAGTCAACTTATTGATTATTAATTTTAAATAATTTCTATATATTGAAATATTGTTTTAAAATTAACATACGAATAGTTAAATTATTTTATATTAATTTGGAAATTAACAAATAAAATACAAAACATCATTAATTAAATACAATAATTATAAATTAAGCACTTTTAATCATAGAACCCTAAAATCCTTAATAGATGATAACAATGCTTCAACCCAGTTTGTACTTCTTAGATCCACCTTAATTTAGAACAAGCAACGTTAGAGACAAAATATGGGTATATTGCAAGTATTTTCCAATCGGAATTTCAAATGGGCTGCAGACCCAGCTTCTGATTGGACTAATGATCGTTATTCTGATGTTATTTTAGAAAAACCACGGAAATCCACTTTTGAGGTTTTTTCGTGCTCATTTTTAATACCGACATGGAAACCTTTGGGTTCAGTATCAATCATCACCTTTCGCAATAAACTCCCACTTTCATACATAAGATAACAAATAATGTAGTTAAATTCACGCAAATTAAAACTATTTTACTAATTATTTACTTAATTTACTAATTATATTATTTATACTTACTAATTCTTCCTCATTCGCGTAACAGCCCCATGGTGGGCCAAGGCCGAATGCATACTAGCAAATTTCGAGACATGAGATGTTTTCATTTTTTACGGGGTTGGGTTGTCAGCCCTACGTCCAATATTTACTAATTATTATACGTAATTTAAAAATTAATTTATTACAGGATAATATGTTTCATTAAATTATTAAACATACATCCTAATATGCAATTCATATTAAGCATACTTATTCAGCATCATAATATGCAATTCTTGCAAAGCATACATCAGATTTCCCTTAAGAATTATTATGTACAATAGTTAAATTATAAATTCATTTAACAATAACGTTAAACTGAAATTCTCTGGTATATTTGTTTTTAAAATATATTTAAATTCCGTAGACAGAAATATACATTTATTATTCTTTTAATAAACAAGTCTAATATAGAAAAATAAAAGCAAACATCGTTACATTCTGAAAAGTAATTATTTCAAGCAGGATCTAAACGACGTGGGAACATCGACCGAAAAATATTTTGACATTTTGAAAATTTAATTATTTTTTAATTTATTACAGCATTTACCAAGTGTTCGTAACTACTTAATTCGAACAGGTTTGTTTGCTTATATATTTTAACATGTTTCGGACAGCTTAGGTTACTGAGCGAAACAACTGAACGGAAAATATAATGCCTAGTTTAAAGCTTTTTCAAACCTTTTTCCAGACAATTAATTGTATTTGAATTCAACACACACTGCCATGTGTGTTTCAATACATTTTAACTTTAACAATATGTAATAAATAACTATTAAATATGTCATATTATTGATAGAAATATGTCTGCGTTGTGTCCAATCCTCAGTATCTTACAGTGTGGGATGTACATCCCATGAGTAGTCTACTCATGGATGGCGAGAAAAGCTTCTGTTGTGATAGAAGTCTGACTTGGTTCCGTGTCACTGAAGAAGGAGGGCAGTGTCTTCCGGAAGGACTATCCCGCATTTGCGCGTCGTATGGGAGACGTCGTATTTCGTCTCCCACTAGGTAGTCCTACTAACGAGCTAAGATGCTAAACATCCCAAACGTCATCGAGTCTAATATTTTTTCAAACAGTGTCTACAACAATGCAGACAGTGGATTAATCTCACCCCAATGCTCACCAGCAGATTGCATTGCCACTGAACCACGCACAGTGGGGTAAAAAAACTTGTATTGTAATTACAAACACTGCATTACAATTAGTTATGATGCATTTTATTCAAAATCTAATTATCCAAAATTCTTCTTTAATTGCTATTAAAATTAGATAAGGGATAGGAGGTTTTTTTGAGGATTTTATTTTATTATTTTAGCTTTTTATTTTATTTATTTATTTTTTTTTTTTTTCAATTTCTTCTATTAGCTCACACTCTCCCAATATATATCTTGTTCAAATATTCAATCCTTAATAAAATACTTTTTATTCATACATTCAAGTTCAAATACATTTTTTTTAACTTGTAGTGGATGACACTTGATGTTATTACATTTTTTTCAAATATTAATTCATTCATTAAATTTAATTAATTAATTATATTTTTTTTTAGATTTAAGTTGCATATATCTCCCAATAGATGACGCAAGATACACTTAAAAAAGGGAATGAAAATTATTTATAAAGGACTTTCTGCAATATAGTGTGAAAAAAGTAGGAATTGACTTTAAAAAACCTTTGTTGATATTACTTGTTTATTTTTGCTAATATATTTCGACATATTTCAGAGAACTGAGACGAAAATATAATGCTTAGTTTTTGATTTTCAAAACCTTTTCCCAGACAATTAATTGCATTCGAATGGAACGAACACTGACATGTATATTTCAATAAATTTCAACTTCATAACAGCATGTGATAAATAAGTATTAAATGTGCTATGTTATTCATATAAATGTGTTATGTTATTGATAAAAATTTGTCTGCGTTATGTCTAATCCTCAGTGTCCTACAGTAGGGCATCCCATGAGTAGCCCCCCATACTCATAGATGGAGGGAAAAAGGCAGCTTTTGTTGTGATGAAGCACTCGTAAGTAGAAGTCTGACTTGACTCCGTGTTCCTGTCGAAGGAGGGCAGTGCCTTCTGGAAGGTATTTTTGTATCGTATGGGAGAAAACCCGGAAACTATGCCACATATTTTATGCTTAGAAACGTTAAAATCGTAAATTTTATAGGTTTTTAAAATATTAATTTTGTCAAAAGCAAATATATAGCCTCGGATGCATCTTTAACTTCTCAGTGACATATTAAAGTACACTGAAATGACAAAAGTCATGGGATACCTCTTATTATCGTGTCGGCCCTCCTTTCGCCCAGCGAAGTGCAGCAACTCGACGTGGCATGGACTCAACAGGTCGTTGGAAGTCTTCTGCAGGAATATTGAGCCATGCTGTCTCGATAGACGTCCATAATTGTGAAAGCGTTGATGGTGCAGGATTTTGGGCACGAACAGACCTCTCGATGATGTCCCATAAATGCTCGATGGGATTCATGTCGGGCGATCTAGGTGGCCACATCATTCGTTGGAATTGTCCAGAATGTTCTTCAAACCAATCGCGCACAGTTGTGGCCCGGTGGCATGGCGCATTGTCATCCATAAAAATCCCATCGTTGTTTGGGTACATGAAGTCCATGAATGGTTGCAAGTGATCTCCAAGTAGCTGAACATAAGCATTTCCAGTCAATGTTCGGCCCAGTCGCACCAGAGGACCAAGTCCAAGCCATGAAAAAACAGCCCATACCATTACGGAGCCACCACCAGCTTGAACAGTGCCTTGCTGACAGTTTGGGTCCATGGCTTCGTGTGGTCTGCGCCACACTCGAACCCTACCATCAGCTCTTACCAACTGAAATCGTGACTCATCTGACCAGGCCATGGTTTTCCATTCACATAGGGACCAACCGATATGCTCACGTACCCATGAGAGTCGCTGCAAGCGATGTCGTTCTGTCAGTAAAGGCACTCGAGTCGGTCTTCTGCTGGAATAGCCCAAGAAAGCCAAATTTCTCCGCACAGTTGTAACAGACAAGTCCCGTGTACGTCCCATATTGATTTCTGCGGTTATTTGACGCAGTGTTGCTTGTCTGTTAGAATTTACGACTCTTTGCAGAAGTCGCCGGTCTTGGTCGTTAAGTGAAGGCTGTCGACCACTGCGCTGTCCATGGTGGGATGTTATGCCTGAAATTTCATACTCTCGGCACACTCTTGACACAGTGGATCTGGGAATGTTGAATTCCCTAACGATTTCCGAAATGGCATGACCCATGCGTCTAGCTCCAACTAACATTCCGCGTTCAAAGTCTGTTAATTCCCGTCGTGCGGTCATCATCACGTCAAAACTTCTTCACATGAATAACTTGAACAGAAATGAAAGCTCTGCGAAGGCACTGTGCATTTATACCTGTTCTACGCAATGCTACTGCCATCTGAAAATTTGCATATTGCTGTCCCATGACTTTTGTCACTTCAGTGTATAAAATAATTGTAATGATACAGATGATAATTAAGCTCTATTCCGAACAGCTGCCATTCGAATTTTTGTACGGATTTAAATTTTATTGATGGAAAAAGTCAAAATCATGACGGAAATATTTGAACATGCTATGTACATATCAGATATAATATAAAAAAGATTATCTTTTATAAATGCAACGATAGATACAATAACAATAGCCAAATCATAATCTATAAGAAAAATTGGTAACTTTTGAAAATATTCGATTTAAACTTAAAGACTTGAGAGATTTAATTTATGCCACCAGATTAATTTAAAATCTTTGTATAATTATCATAAACAAGAAATATATAAAAAAAAACATTTTAAGTAAATTCCTACTTTATATGTTGAAGTTTTCCTCTTACATCTAATGTCATCTATTGGTAGATATATGCAACTTAAATCTAAAAAAATTAATTAATTAATTAAATTTAACAATTAGTATTTGTAAAAACTGTATTAACATCAAGTGTCATCCACTACCAGTTAAAAAAAAATGTATTTGAACTTGAGAGGATGAATAAAATGTATTTTATTAACGATTGAAAATTTGAACAAGATATGTATAGGGAGAGCGTGAACTAATAGAAGGAATTGAAAAAACAAATTCAAGAAAATGATTTTAAAGAATTTATTCTACCATTTTAATTTAAGATAATCAGTTAGAGAAATAAAACAGAATATAACCCAACTTTTTTATTCTATCTTGCTGTTCTCATTCAGGAATTTCGTCTACAAAATGGTTTGCAAAACTTTGATGACAGCACACGTAAGAAATATGTTTAAAAATTCTTGACAATGGCGTTTTGAAGAGTTCTGGGGTTACTTCGCTCCACGTTTATTCAACGTAGCCTTCCCGGAAACTCTATCCTAAACTCTTGATGGAGTTCTTTTTTTTTATCCTTCGTGAGCAGAAGAATAAATAAAATTCGAGAACACTTTCATGGGAAAATTGAAGCGGAAATCGTATTACATTTGGGAACACGGAAAAAAATTATTCTGTTATGTTTTTGAAAAGAGACTTATTGTTAGAATTTCGAAGAATTCGTCAAGAACCTGTAAATAGTATGTCGGCAATGTTTCTGATCAGAATTTTGAGGTTCAACAACACACCCAAATTGTTGTGCCCTTTCTTTCTTCCTTATTGAATTCCCCGACATAAAATAAGTAATGAAAATTCGAAACTGGAAGAACACCGGTGAAGAATACACATTTGTGTTACCAAATCTTGGGCGAGCTATTTAGCAGAAAAGAACCAAGATTTGTGTCTTATATTATGTAGCTGGGGAATTGAAAAAAGAAATATGTGTAATAAATAGATAATTACATTTTTCTCAATATTTCCTGAATCGGATTTCAGTAAATACGAATATTTTAATAAATAAATTAATAATTGAATTGTATTAATCTATTATTTTTTTTAGAAATTATTTTTAAGAGTATGTGATGAACGATTTTGAGACTATTGTACTGAGAGAAAAATGTGTCGAATTACTCAAATAAAAAACTGAAAATAAAGAGAATTTCTCAATTTTAAAAGACGAAAGCAAAAACACTTACTTGCTACTACTTAAAATGCTCTTGTGATTCATTAATTTTGCACATAAAAGTGAATTTATTTCTTAAACATAATCTAACAATATTAATGAATGCTACCACAATAAATAGACCTAAATTCATTGAAGATAAACATATTTCTTTTTAAATGATAGTCATTTTAGGAATTAAAATGTTAATTATTGTAAAAACAAGTATCATTAAAATCTATGAAGCAGAAAAAATATCAGATAAATGTTGTTAAAATACATTCATCTTTCTTTGAAATTCCTTGTTATTGAAAAAAAATTCCTTATTCCGCATTTTTGTTTCTTGAATTTTTTGAAATAAAAGATTAAATACCTTTCTAACTGATATTTTTAAAGAAATAGCTTAAAAGATTTAATAAATTAAAACTAATAAAATTCGAAACAAATGAAAATATATGTAGTAGTTTAAAAATACTTTTCTTCGCAGTTACTTAAGAAATCTGTTATTTTGTTCTTTCGAAAAAGAATTAATTATTTACACAACATCAAATTTACTTTTTTAATTAAACAAATCTAGAAATTGATTAAAAATGCATTTCTTGCATTGTTTAGCTACTAACGTCTTTGTATATAAAAAAAAAATAAATGTTATTTTCAAAAATACTTTTACGTCGTTTTCTTTCTTCTTCTATTCATCTGTAACAAAAGAATAATTTCTTTAAACAGAACTTGAATATAATACTACTGTGTCCAAACAGTACTACCAATTGTCAATTTAAAATTCCCGAGGCATATGGAATTTCAATTTGCTTTCTTTTTTAATTTTTTGGCACAGTCCTTGACATCTGTGTGAAATTTGATGTCAAAATATTTATTACAGTTTGAGTTACGCTTGGCTTTGTGAGACGATCAAACTGATTCCGGCGATAATTTAAATGTTTGAAATAATTTAGCAAAGAACTTGCAATAAATTTTGTTTGCAGGAACTTATATAATATTGCAGAAGGCGTTCGGTGAGAACTCGAGAAATGTCCATCCCCAAAACAATATTTATCATTTTACGTGTAGTAAGAATTTCATAAATATAGGTATTCCATATTTAAATATTTCAAGTTTAATTTGATGGCCATAAATGAATCTATAAATGCATTATAGGTAAAAAAAAATGCATAAATGCCACTTTTTAGTTTTTAAAAAAAATTGAAATTGCTCACCTCAGAAAGCCTATGCATAAGGTAAGCAGGATTCAATATTCAAAGTTTTTGTATTCAATATAAGCCGAAAATGCCTGAGCTTTTCATAGTTCGAAGACCATTGAAAGGCTTTTCCAAGCTGTCTCATTGGATGTCAATTCCTCTCAACATCATCCAAAATTCCGACGTCCCTTTCATATGAAAGAACCCCTCTCAAAAAAATTTTCAAGAAGAAGGAGAAAGAAAAAAAATCAGCACAAAATTTATGACGTTCAACCTCTTTTATTCTAAGCTTCCTATAATAAAAAAAAATTCCATCTCATTTGATAAGACTCGAAAATAGTTTATTTTTCTAAAAAGATCCCTGAAGATGTCATTATGTGAATCCTGGATCCTTTTCTGCTTTACAACGGATGACGTTTCTTTAATGTAATTTACGAACACGTCTGGGACTCTGAATGTCGAAGTTCTCCGCTTGCGAAGGCACTGAACTTCACAGGATATATTTTCTGATTAATATTCTACTCGCACAAGTTCTTTTTCGCAGGTTGTAATTGTAGAAGCAGAGAGGCTAGATGCTTTCCCAAACCTGCAGTCGAAATTTATGAAAGGAAAGTTAACGACAGCGAACCGAGTCCCCACGCGCTCTCTATTCAAAATATTTTGTAATGGACGAGACTTGAAACAAAGAGTGAGCTCCCCCCCTTTCAACTCGCAGCGAAAAGAGGTTTAGTTTTGAGTCGAAAATAGGAGTCTAATGCACACAATTTCTATCAAGTTCTTTCGCACTTGTTCTGAATGCAAATTAAATTTGTAAGAGATTTGTTTGTTTAGCAAAGTGCCTTCCTTGCACTTTGTTTAAGCAGAAGTAAATTTTGTTACATAATTTTAATAAAATTGAAAATAAACTTTCCCAAATTATATTTCTTTAAAGAAATCATTCTATTGTATAATTTTGATATTGTGGTCTTGTTAATCGGTTTTGGTAAAATAGGAAAAGTGATAACACTCATCAAGGTAAATTATGTGTATACATATATATATATATTGACCCGTGTGGTCCTGGTTTGAATAGTTCCACTGTAGTCCATGTGAGTGCAAAAAGCGACTAAAATAGTTACACAGAGCCCGGGGGTATAATCGGGCTGGATACAGTCAGAATTCAGTCTTTGGGTGCTACGTGTCTTTGTGCAACAAGCTACGTAACACCCTACATTTTATTCACCAATGTGCATTAAGTAACATCGTGAATTCCAGCATCTACTGTCAGTCTCTCTCTGATCTAATCAAATACATCTCATTATTCTGCTAATAATCTTCCTTCTCACTATTTCAAATTCAACTTGAACCCATAACTTTAAGTGTTTCTGACAATAAGAATAAAATACGACCATATATTCCACTGTAAATATTGTTTTACTTAGTGACTGTTACTAAGGACATTCTATGAATTTGTACGTATTTAATAAACTTATGTATATATTAACTTAAAGATGTATAAAATTTAACTCTCTTTATTAAAGATTCTAATTGGAAATGATTAATTATTATTTATTACTTTATTAAACCACAACTGTAATACTCGGTTGAAAATAAATATTAAGCCAAATACTATACTGAAAAATTTTACTTTAAAGATAAGTACATCCATTGTATGATAAAATGAAATATTTTAGTGAATATTTGAATGAGAAAATTAATTTTAATAATTTAATGAGAATATCTGCACCAAATCACTGCATTTTATCTTAAAATATCATAAAAAATTCCATAATTATTATCTCATTCATCAATTATTGTAAAATAAAAGTTTGACAGAACCTTACGTTATCGGAGAAAGTGCAAGAGTAACCGGATCCATAAAAATATGTGAACAAATGTACTATTGTACACAGTAAATAATTTTTTTTTCTTTATGAAAGTTTATTTTTAAAGCAAGTCACATAAAAAAATTTAAAATTCTTAGTAACTATTTTTCTTCACATAAATCGGATAATTGGAAATGTCTCTATATTTTGGTGCAATGCAATTGATTAAGTAACCACTAAAACGAAAATTTCCATCATGGAATTCGAGATTTGTAAAGCAATGGATTCAGACCGAGTAAATTAGTATACCTGAAAATTTTATAAAGAAATTCCCATAATTTTTGAAGTTAAAGGAAAGGAACCCGTACACAATATTATAATCGTTTCATTCAATAAGTAAATAATTTTCTACCATCTTCTTGCTTTGATTGCATTGGAAAACGCTTGTAAATAATGTAAGTAACTGAAAATATTTAATTAAAAAATAATAAATTTTAACATTTTTATTGAGTTAATGCAATATTTAATGACAACCTTCTCTGAATGATTAATAGTTAAAGTGTTTTGGAAATTCGCCCTATAAAATAACATAATTTTTTGTAGGCATTTTAAATTTTCTAAACTAAAGCGAGCCACCAAATTGTTCACAATGAATATTTCTATATTTGTTTTTAGCTGCACCAAATTTACTAGGGAGCTTTCACTTAAGGCAGTTATTTTACCATAGAAGAATTATTGTCCAAATGTGGCCAGTAGAAACTGCCTATATTGAGGTTCAACTGTCAATTTGATTAATGACTCGTCGTATGAAGAGTCATCCATTTTTTTTTAATTCTTACAAAGTAAGACTTTCCTGCCTATGAATATACCTGCCAATTTCATATGAATTTTCGAATCTGTTAGCTAGCCGAGTAAAATTAGTAAAGAAAACTAATTCGCCATCGAGCTGCAAACCGCAGGTATAAAACAAAAGTAAAGCAGTTCGTATTTTAAAATGTTTCCCTCCAGAAAAGTAAGTAATCGAGGCACAACTACATCCTTTTTAAGTTATAAAAATCAAATTCAGAACTCAAGGGAAAAAGAGACACTTCATTTCCAACTATTTATTAGGGCAATGTAAATAAAAGTAGGATTTACTTCTTCCTACGCTAACAGGCTTCTTTTCATGACAGCAGAGATACACCGAAATTAAATTATCTGAAAGAGGAAGCTTCTGTGATGGGTTATGAAACTACTTCTTTCCTTCCAAGTATGCCTAAAAATTAAACGTGCAGTATCAGGCCGAAAGACCAAAGGTCAACTTTCTTATTCTTACAATGTTGCGTTTTACGTCTTGCTACAACAAACATGGTAGCATTTTTGCGGACAGTTAGTTAAGTTAGTCGTACTTAAGTTAGTCGTAAAACAAAATTTTGTAGCAGCAACGGACACAAGAAGGAAAACCGAGAAAGACAAGATTTATCTTCTTCCTTTTTTTCTAATTACGACAAGAGGACAAAATAGTACTAGAAGATTGATTAGAGAATTAAAAACTCTCATTTTCTCTGAAACAAATCAAATTACATCCTTGTCCAGAAAAGTAAATGTTTTTTTTCTTGACGTATATTTCAGTTTTAAATTAGTGATGAAAAGTTCATAAAGAGGGCAGTTCTTTTTGTCTTTGAATGCTACCTTTTTTTTCACTAAACATTTCACTAAAATCAAAGACACAAGCATACAAACATTTGCAAAAATTTTCCTACGCGCATGCAACATACATATTTATATCGATATATATTCTTTTTATTTATAGTAGTAATTTTCTGCAAGTAATCTTCATTATTTGTAAATAATGGAATTAACTGAGTGGGTAATTCAGGTCTATTGTAACATAACAATCAAATTTTTTTTTTTTTGCACCCATAACATAAAACTAAAGAAACCTTTATTGATCTTTAATATTGCTTTTACGATGGAGCAATTTTTAAAAAAATATTATATAATTAGCTAATTAATGAAAATCAGGTGGAAAGATATGAATTTAAGAACATGTGGCAAAAAAAAAATTAATTTTTTTTCTGTTATATAGCCACATAAGTAACAAAGAAAATTTTTGAAGTGCTTTAGTTCCATTTACACTGTTTTATAGTTTTGTTCGGTTCGAGTGGCTCTACTTTGTGCGCCATATTGTAATGCGCAGGTTGTGCAACTGGATCGTAATTGGATGTGGTTGGAATGAAATATTTGAAGCACAGGTTAGAGATGACACAGCTTTATATACACAAGGACAAACACCACACATACACTATTTAACATTTAAATACGTATAATTATAGATTCGGAGAAGGATTCCACTTCAAAATCGAATACTCGATTCTGAGGTACGCGCTGAATGCGCGAAATATACTTCCTCTGAGAGTCTGAAGGCCCGCACGCCACAGAGAGTTTTCTCGCCAATGCTTAGGAGGAATCATGGTTACAGTTTCTATTTAGTCGATCTATGATATATCTATATATAATAATAGTTAATATCACTTAAGATACGCTATGCACATTTTAGATATAATATACAAAATAGTTTTTCTCTAATAAATTCAATGATAAATATAATAACAATTACGAAACCATAATCTAAAAGAAGAATGATTAAAATAGAGAATATTCGATTTACACTTCAAAAAGGAATTTATTTCATCAAATTAATTTATAACACTTTTGAAAAATTAATAAATAAAAATGTTCAAAGAAATAGTTTTAAAGGAATTTTAATTATTTTATATTACTTTAAGACAAACATACAAAAAATCAGTTAGCAAATTAAAATAGAATCTAACTCAACTCTTTTATTCCCTCCTGCAATTCTAATCCAGAAATTTCGTCTGCAAATGGTTTACAAAACTTTGATGACAGCACACGTAAGAAATATGCTTTAAAAATTCTTGACAATGCAGTTTAGAAGAGTTCCGGGGTTACTTCGCTCCAAGTTTATTCAACGTAGCCTTCCCGGAAACTGTGCCTTAAACTCTTGTTGAAGTTCTTTATTTTTTTCCAGAAGAATAAATAAAATTCGAGAACACTTTTATGGGAAAATTGAAGCGGGAATCGTATTACATTTGGGAACACGAAAAAAAAAATTATTCTGTTCCGTTTTTGAAAAGAGACTTATTGTTAGAATTTACAAGAATTCGTCAAGAACATTTAGTATGTCGGCAATGTTTCTGATCAGAATTTTTCAGTTCAACAACACACCCAAATTGTTGTACCTTTTTTCCCACCTTATTGAATTCTCCGACACAAAATAAAAAATTAGATTTGAAACTGGGAAGAACACTGGTGAAGAATACACATTTGTGTTACCAAATCTTGAGCCAGCTTTTTAGCAGAAAAGAACCAAGATTTGTCTCTTATATTATGTAGCAGGGGAATTGGAAAAAGTTATTTATACTAAATAGATAATTACATATTTCCCTATATTTACTTAGTTGCAGTTCAGTAAATACGAATATTTTAATGAAATTAATTAATTAAAAATTATGTTGTAATTATTATATATTGTTAAGATTTTATTTATTAATAATAGAATTTTAATAATATATAATGAATAATTTTGAAATCTTTTCATGGGGTGAAAAATATGTCGTTTATTGCACTAAATATTGAAAATTGCAATTAATAAGCCAAAATAATTAAATGTTCCTAAAAAAACAGCAAACAAAAACAACTTGTCTAAATATAAGTTGTGAATTGTTAAATGAAAGTTTGAAATAAATAGTAAAACAATACAATAAATTATTAAAAAATATAAATATATAATTATTTTCTTATGAAGGTCACTTTAATCTGAGCTCGTTCAATATTAAGGAAAATTACTTATTTATCACTTATTTAAGCTTGAACAAAATATTTGTACATTGTAAATCCAGGTATACATAATTGATAACCATACAAGTACAGTGTGATTATAGTAAAAAAAAAAAATTTCTGCCAATCTATCAATCATACTAATCAATCATACTGATCTACTAACAATCATATCGTTCTCAGAAACTGAACGCAATTTTTGTTTTGAAGTATTTTGAGGAATAAAAATTCTAATGAAAGATTGGTTTGATTTATCGCTGTACGGTCAATTTTTATGCTTAATTTTAGGCTAACTAGACTTTAAATTAACCACAAAATATAATACATACATTCTAGAAAATACATACATCTTAGACAATCTCAAGAATATTCTCTTTCATTCTAATGCTCATAGCTGAAAATGCAATAGGCATTGATTTACGGGAGTCATATTATACGGGATTACGGGAGTCATATTTTTTTACGATAGTAGTCCTTATTGGGACATTTTATCTTAATGATCAATTAAGCAAAGGAAACTCAAAATAAAGAACATTTCACAATTTTAAAAAACGAAAGCAAAAGGAAATTATTTGCTACCCTTAAAATTCACTTGTAACTCATTAATTTCTGTCATAAAAATGAATTTATTTCTGAAAAATAATCTATCAATATTTATGTATGTCATCATAAAAAATACTAGACCTAAATTTACGGTAGAAAAATATTGGTTTTTCAACAGAAAATAATATTAGGAACGCCAGTATTAATTAATGTAAAAAAAGTTATCGTTAAATGCAAGAAAGCAGAAAAATATCATTTAAATGTTGTTCAAAAACATTCAGCATTCTTTGACATACCTTGTTATTGAAAAAAAAAATTTCTTATTTTGCCTTTTCTTTCCTCGCAATTTTTTTTAAATAAAAGACGAAAATATTTTCTAATTGATATTTTTAAAGAAATAGCTTAAAAGATTTAATGACTTAAAACAAATAAAATTTGAAACAAATGAAAATGTATATATTAATATAAAAATGCTTTTTTGCATTTACTTAAGAAATCTGTTATTTTGTTCTTTCGGAAAGGAATTAATTATTTACACTACATCAAATTTACTTTTTTAATTAAACACATCTCGAAATTGATTAAAAAGGCATTTCCTACATTATTTAGCTACTAATTTCTTTGTATCTAAAATAATTAAATGGTGTTTTCAATAAATTCTTTTACGTCGTTTTCATTTTAAGTAATTTCATTATTGTTTTGTTCTATAAGAAATGAATATTTTATTTTACAAGAACATGAATAGAATATAACACCTCTACATATTAAATAAAACGATTTCTTAATAAATTTTGCTATACTTATTTGGTCCCAATTACAAAAAAAAAAAAAAAAAAAAGTAATTACTTTTTAATAAAAATTTAATTTATATTTAAGATATTTTGGCGAATAAAATGATATGTTTGATTATTAAATGATAGTATAAATGTTTATTTTCATATATTAAGTTTTTATATAGGTGTTTTAAGTATTTAGCTTATTTCATAGTTAAATAAAATTAAATAGTTAATTAATAATTTTATTTAAAATCTGGCATATTTATTGAAGAAAACGTTCTAAATTCTCAGACAATACTTTAATTTTAGTATTCATCGTAGTTAAAAACAAAAATTTTATTACATTATTATCGTAATATTTTAAGTCAGTTAAAAAATTTCATTAACTTATGTTTAGTGATTCTTTATTTGCGTGTGAATATTTTAGTGATTATTATTATGTTAAGTGATTCTTTTCATTTAAAAAGTAATACATCTTTTGAAAGTTCTTCAAATGTAAATAACAAGCACAATTTATTTTTGTTTTTAAGAAATAGGTAAAATTTACAATTAAAAACATAATATTTAAATAGGAGTGGAAGTATTAAATTAGCCTCAGCCTGTATACATGCTACGCATAAAAATTAAAATTTAGTGTAAGAACAAAACTCATAGCATAATTCAAATATACATATATATATATTGAAAACTCAAAAGAATTTTCTTTTCTTGAAAATCTC
>BPLQ01012925.1:0-43839 GCA_021605075.1 Caerostris darwini | reverse complement strand
CTTAATATAGTGTCGGCCCTCCTTTCACCCGGCGAAGTGCAGCAACTCGACGTGGCATGGACTCAACAAGTCGTTGGAAGTCTTCTGCAGGAATATTGAGCCATGCTGTCTCGATAGACGTCCATAATTGTGAAAGCGTTGATGGTGCAGGATTTTGGGCACGAACAGACCTCTCGATGATGTCCCATAAATGTTCGGTGGGATTCATGTCGGGCGATCTAGGTGGCCAGATCATTCGTTAAAATTGTCCAGAATGTTCTTCAAACCAATCGCGAACAGTTGTGGCCCGGTGACATGGCGCATTGTCATCCATAAAAATCCCATCGTTGTTTGGGTACATGAAGTCCATGAATGGCTGCAAGTGATCTCCAAGTAGCTGAACATAAGCATTTCCAGTCAATGTTCGGTCCAGTCGCACCAGAGGACCAAGTCCATGCCATGAAAAAACAGCCACCACCAGCTTGAACAGTGCCTTACTGACAGTTTGGGTCCATGGCTTCGTGGGGTCTGCGCCACACTCTAACCCTACCATCAGCTCTTACCAACTGAAATCGTGACTCATCGGACCAGGCCACGGTTTTCCATTCATCTCGGGACCAACCGATATGCTCACGTGCCCACGAGAGTCGCTGCAAGCGATGTCGTTCTGTCAGTAAAGGCACTCGAGTCGGTCTTTTGCTGGAATAGCCCAAGAAAGCCAAATTTCTCCGCACAGTTCTAACAGACAAGTCCCTTGTACGTCCCACATTGATTTCTGCGGTTATTTGACGCAGTGTTGCTTGTCTGTTAGAATTTACGACTCTTTGCAGACGTCGCCGGTCTCGGTCGTTAAGTGCAGGCGGTCGACCACTGCGCTGTCCATGGTGGGATGTTATGCCTGAAATTTCATACTCTCGGCACACTCTTGACATAGTGGATTTGGGAATGTTGAATTCCCCAACGATTTCCGAAATGGCATGACCCATGCGTCTAGCTCCAACTAACATTCCGCGTTCAAAGTCTGTTAATTCCCGTCGTGCGGTCATCATCACGTCAAAACCCCTTCACATGAATAACTTGAACAGAAATGAAAGCTCTGCGAAAGCACTGCGCATTTATACCTGTTCTACGCGATGCTACTGCCATCTGAAAATTTGCATATTGCTATCCCATGACCTTTGTCACTTCAGTGTATAATCACTCGCAGACTTTACTGAGAAGAGCTATTGCTTGATATAAATATGAAATTTGGGATAGACACCTGCAAACCGTAAACTGCGAAGATGGTTCTTTCTGGTCTTGTCCCAGGACTTTTAAATGTAAACGTTCTCCCATTCGAACCCTAGGCTCTAACAATTCACTGGCCACCACGGGCAGTCAAAAAGCTGAGATTTTAGCTGACAGCCTTCAGGAACAGTTTCTTCAGAACAACATTAATAATCATGATATAGAAAATCTCGTTGAGTCCACTAGCAATAATTTTATTAATACTTGTCAAGTCTCTGACATTCCTATCACTAAAGCATCTTTAGTTATTAATTGCATTTCCTCACTGAAAATTAACAAAACTATTGGCATAGATAAAATTACAAATATAAGGTTAAAAAACCATCCTTTCAAAATAATACTTGAGATATGTAAAATTACTGATTCTATTCTTCATACTAGTTATTATCCTAAGTCTTGGAAAACAGCTAGAATTCTCCCAATTCTTAAACCTGGAAAGGATCCTACTTCTCCTATTAGTTACAGACCAATTTCTTTACTCTCTTCTATTAGTAAACTAATTGAAAATGTCATTCTGAACCTTCTTAAAAATGAGTCAAATCAAAAGAACCTTCTCATCCCACAACAATTTGGATTTACCGAAAAACTTTCTACAACTCATCAGCTCTACAATCTCACAGAAACTGTTGCTGAAGGATTTACCTGGAAATATGAAACTGCTGCAATTTTTCTTGATGTGGCCAAAGCTTTTGATAGAGTGTGGGTTAATTAATTGATTTACAAACTCATTTTTTACAATTTCTCTCCTTATTTGATTCATGTAATTCTTAACTATCTTTCAGACAGACACTTTGTTGTCGCAGTAGGGAATACTGATTCCTCAATTCGAGATATTCACGCTAGTGTGCCTCAGGGCTCTATTCTAGCTCCTTTCCTCTATACTATCTTTATCAAACTACTACTATTATTTGCAAAATTATATCATTGATTTAGAAAAATGGCTCATTAACTGGAAGATAAAATTAAATGTGGACAAGACTGAAGCAGTTCTTTTCACTTGCAAAAAATCCTATAACCCTCCTAATATTAAAATATACAATAATTATATCACCTGGTCTAAAGAAACTGAGTACTTAGGAATTATCCTTGATAGTAAACTTAACTACAGATCGCATATCTACAACCTTAGAAATAAATACAATATTCAATTTAGAATTCGCTACCCTTTAATCAGTAGAAATTTAGCTTTACCTCTTAATCTCAAAATTCTTATATATCTCTCTTATCTTCGTCCAGTATTAGCTTATGTAAGCCCAGTTTGGGGTTCTGTCGCACGTACAAATTTTGAAATTATTCAAAGGCTTGAGAACAAAACTCTCAGAATGTTAACGAATTCACCCTGGTACTTTCGTAATGACGATATTAGACGAGCTCTCTCGATTCCAAGTTTAAGACAATTTGTTCACCGAATTTCTACTAAATTCTATAATGATATGCGAAACATTAATAACCCTGTATTAAATATCCTACAAAATTACGATTATGATATTTCTTCCCGCAAAAGACCTCGCACTGTTCTAAATTAATTCCTTACAACTGCCTAAATGAAAAACGTTCGCTTTTCTCCTAAGTTATTTTTTCTCCTAATTTGACCTTTGCTCATTCTGTTTTATTACATGCAACTGATTTCATCAACATCTACATTTTTGGAAATTTTTTTCATTTTATAATTTTATTAAATAAATAATTCTTTTTTTTTTAAAAAAAAAAAAAAAAGGGCATTTAATTATCTATTTTGATTATTAACTCAAATGGCATGAGACTACCGCTATGTTTCAACATTTTACAAGGAAGGAGCTAGTGGCCGCTACGCGGCCAAGGATCTCCGTAATAATCTACAATAACCTAATAATCTCTCGGTCATCACGTGATTTTTTTCCAAATAATGTATTTCGATGTTTACGTATTCGTTTTATTTTGATCACATTAAAATGTTAAAAGTGCTTTATTTAGCTCTTTTTTCTTCGAACCCTCATGTTTGCTTTATTTCTTATTATTTTGCCTGTTCAAAAATTCACTAGAAGGATAAATATCAATATCCAGATCTACACTTGATCTATACATGAAATCTGTATTCGAAATTCATCTTATCTTTTTGTATAAAATTCTACTTAGTCTCAAATAATTTCTTCTCTGTTAAGCTTAAAGGCAAATTCAATCTTTTGCCTGTAACTTTTATTAACACAAAATGTGGCGTCACAGCCTCTAAAAGGTCATCAGCAAACAGCAAATTCTAAAAACAACTCAACTCAAGGAAGGGTTAGTTAATTGTCAAATTTCACATCCGAAATAGCGGTGCTTTCTGTCAAACGAATTTCAGTGCGAAATGATTTCTACACGATTTGATATAAAGTGGTATGTGTAATATTAAATAAGTGGAATCCTTTCGAGGGCATTAAATTTAGTTAAATTGTAAGCTTCAATTACTTATTACCTTTGTTAATATTTTGTTCCATCACGATTGTATATCAAAAACGAAAATGGATAAAGATCTTCTGCATATCACTTCAAAACTCTTTGATAGCATTAATTTCAGAAAATTGGATGAAAGGTGGCTTGGCGAAGTAATCTGTAGTGAATTTACTGATGTAGAAGAAAATAATATGTTGATGGGCATTTTATTTCCCGGTGATTATACTACAGCTGTATTGGATTTATGCCGTATATGTGAAGCATGGATTCCGAAAGCAAGTGACAGTGGAACTGTATCAACCGGACCAGAAAAGGTTTTATGGCCCTATCTCAAGAAATTAGATGTCAGTGTTAGACAAATTCAGGGACTAATTTACTTTATCTGCTCGAAAGCTCTTAAAACCACTTCATCTAATGAGGATAAAGAGATTGGTTTGTTAAGTGCCAAGTGGTATTTTACTTGTCTGAGAGTTCCTGATAGTAGTGAAAATGCAGTTTTCAATTCTAGTCTATTTAAGTTGTGCATTGACTGCATACAGATTCCAGATATTGATAGTCAAGATGCTGCATTCAAATGGCAAGACTTTGAAACACTTTTGCCCATAGTAAATTCCACTATGGAGTCATTATTACCTTTGTTAAATGTCTGTGATTTTGGCTCTGATTTAGCAGTTATCAAACATGTTATTCATAAGCTGTATGAATTGGCTGGCAGTGAATTCTCAAATACACCTATAGATTTTAAACTAAATTTTCTTAATATGCCAGAAAAAGAGCAGATACACCAAAGATATTCTCAGTCTTATGTTCTGACTTCTTTTGCATACCAGGGTCTTTCCTCCATTATTAATTCAGATCAGTATGAGGAGAAGGAATACATCCTTGTTGCCATACTAAATTGTTTGAGTCATTACATTTTATGTGATAAGATTAAAAGGTCTCCGATTCCACCAAAGTTCCTCAACATCAAAAACAATGCTGTTTCATTCATAAATTACATTTTGTACAGTAATAAAGATCAATCTTCAGAATATGTAATGAAATTTTTGAAATATTTGTGTTTGAATGTTAATGACAAAACTGAATTCAGAGCTATTGTATCACATGCCATAGTTAGTGTAATGCATCATTTACTTAATCAAGATGTGGCTATATTTATTGGGTGGCTTTTAGATCTTGTTGATGATACTGATATAAATAATAGAATTTTTGCTCTTGAAATGTTAGGGATTATATTGGGTAACAATTTACCACAAATAGACAAAGAAGGATTACCTGAAAACTTACAGATGTATTTATCTCCTGTACCTATTATTTCTGGTATTTTAACAAGGTGTGATGACACTTCACCAAATGTACGTTCTGAAGCACTGTATGTTCTGTGTCAGCATATGAAACACATATTGTATGTTCTCATGGAATTGAGAAATTCATCTAATTTTCGTAACAAAGACTTTGATGAAGGAAAGATAGGCAATAATGAGATAAATGGACAGCATCAAAGTTGTTGGTACAATTTTTCATCCTTTAAAGATATCATTGAAAAAATTAATAACATTTTACAAAGGCATATTGAAGATAATAATGTTGCAGCACAAAAAGCTTCTTTGCAAGCTTTAGAAAATATTATCTGCTTTGACGATGCATATTTAACTGAAAAAAATTTAAAGGTAAATAATTTCTTTAAAAATTTTATATAAAGGCTAACTGTGATAAAATTAACACTATTTCATTGTATTAGATTTAGTGAACTTGCTTAATAACTCAGGTAACTGATTTTCCAAATTAAAATACTTGTACATGTTTTACTAATTTCCTTGTTTAACTTATTTCTTTAAGGTTACTTGATTAAAAAAAGTTCTAAATTTACTTTTAAATACTTAAAAAAAAGAATATAATAAGTTTTAAATACTCTTCTTTACCGTTTTTAAAATGTTTGTTATTCCATATCACTGTATAGTTAGATTAAATTATATTCAATTCTTACATGTTAACATAGGTACTGTAGTAACCCCTACGTCACAGTACATTTTTCTGTTTAAAAATAACTTTTTACTTTTTTATAGAAGATTTTGATTACCAAATAGCACTGGTTTATGTTTGAACAATTCATTGAAGTCTTTCAATCAACCCCTCTTATGCGTGTAACTTATATTAAATAAATGAAATAAGAACCTCCTTTGAATAAGGCAATAATGAGATAAACATAGACTGAAATAATTGCTCATATCTGAAACCTCAAGTGATTTCCTTTCTTTCACTAGATTTGACTTTCTCCTCTGTCAGTTGTGTGTTTTGGAATTCTTATTGGATTATTAATCATTTAAAATCTTAATTTGATATGGCATCTTTTTTTAGAAAGCTTCTAGAACTTTTTCTGATATCGTCCATTGGGCTCAATATATATAAAACAAAGGGATTGGCCACATAGAGATCCTCTTTTGTCCTCATTCAGTAGCTGTCCTTGCTGCTTTTTGTGTGCTTGCCAAGACTTTTTACCAGACATCTGGACATGATGATTATTATTTCAAGTTTAAAGTATTCAAGCATTTTTTCTCCAATTGATTTGTTTGTGGGCAGTACTCTCTGTTATTGTGTGCTTAACTACAACTATATTTATGTGAAGAACAGGTGGTTTCTACGAACAATATTTTTTTAAAAAAAATGTCTTCATTGCATAATTTTTAGGGAAATTATTAAAAAGAGACAATTCTTTAACTAATGGGCTCTTTATAGGTCTTTTTTCTTATTTGTTTTTCAGAAATAGGTAAAAATGCATATTTATATAAATCAGATTTATATAAGTCCATTTCACATTTTTTTAAATCTTTCATGTAAAAAATCAGTGAGGGTTTTCATAGTCAACTATGCATTTGGTTATTTAAAATGCTGTCTTTTTTATTCCTTTCTTAAATCATTTTATTAATTTAATTTAAATTATTATTCAGTCAATGATTTTTTTTTCTTTGCCCATTATATTACTGTTTATGCACTTTGTATAACCTAGACATCTTTTGAATCATGAAAAAGAAAAAAAACTGGAATATTTTCCTTGAAATATTTTTATTTTCTTGAAGACAATGGAGAGAAACCTTTGATTTGTTTTTTTCTAGTTAATATTAAAATATTTTTTTGAAATATTAAAATTTATTTATTCAGCTCTAATAAAATAATTTGATTTTTCTTTTTATGTCTTAAAATAATGAATATTCAAGATAAATAAAATGAATGCTCTATCATTTTCTCTTCAGTTTTTACATAAGTGTCTGTTACTTTTTTTAATTTGGTTTATTTAAAAAATCAAAGTTTGAGACAATCAATAACCAATATTCATTAAATGTAATTTAAATAAAAGAAATTAAGTTAGAACTCAGAGAACAAATTTATAATACTATAACCAATAGATATGAATTATACATTTAAAAAGTTTTTGTTATTTCAGCATTATATCACTACTGGATATTTCAATTACACTCTGATGTAAAATAGCTTTTAAGTAATTCAGAAATATTAAATTTATGAATATTATATAATGTTATCTTAAATGTTAAATCATTCTATTTAGCTAAGATTACATTGTTTTCTTGATATATCTGATTTTTATAAAATTCATTAAAAAAACTATTATATTGTAGCTTATGTTGGCTTACCAAGAACCAAACATCATAGTGAGAGAACAAAAGATTCAATCCTTGACATATGTTTTGGAAACTTACCCTTGCCATTCCAAGGTACAAGAATATTGGATAAAGGGCATCTTCCCTATTGTTTATGACTCTGAAAATACAGTTCAAGTTAAGGCTCTTAATGTCATTGAAGAAAAGCTTTTGTGGAATATTTTGTCTGCTAGCAGAAATGTGAGAGATAATGCATTTTCTTTATTAGAGAAATTGTATAGAGAATTGTTGTCTCACCAACGTTATTTGCAGAAAGCATTCAATCATTGGCATATTGAGCAGAAACTAAGGTAATTTTTTAAGTAAATTTTTACAGTATAATCTTTTTATGAAAAATCAAACAAATTAAGAAACATGCTAGATTCACAAGTGCTGAAATTTATTTTTTAATTACTGCATTTCTTATATTTTGTTTTTTAGTGTTGTTTTAATTTATATTTTTATCATCAACTGATTCTAGTCAGAATTTTTGATTTACTAGGCCTATCATGATTAGTAATAAATAAATATGGCACTTTTCTATTTTCTTGCTAAAGTTTATTAAGTTATTTTTGCCCAATATTAATTTCACCAATAATAAAACGGACCTTGTACATGTCCTGAAATTACTGGGGAAAAAAAACATCCTAAATTTCAGTAACCTGTCATGAAATTTTAATAATTTATAACATTTCTTGGATTGTACAAACTGAGACAAGCAGGAACGAGCTTATTGTGGGAGTATCTTTCAGTTGGTTGAAGGAATGATATTATGCAAGTGGTTACTATTTCTTTCTTTCCGTTGGTTTAAAGAAATGATGTAATAGGAGCTACAAACATATCAAAGTGGAGAGCATGCTGTGGCATAACAACACAATTTAAGGAATGTACAATTGTGTGGATTGCATTCTCAGAAATGATATAAATCAGATGTCGTTGTTGTTTAGTTTGGAGGCGATAAAACATGCAAATGAGCTCAAATGATTTCCTTAAAATTCATAGTTCTTCTTTGTCTTGTGTTATGTCCAAAAAGAAAAAGGACAGAAACTGTTATTCTATTTGCAATAGGGGAAATGGGGCTAGGTAAGTAGGTTGATCTATGCAAATATTAGTCAGCTATTGCTAATAGGAAAGATGGTTTTAGGGCAAGGAAATACACCAATTTAACCAATTAACTGAATCATGCTTGAGTTTCTCTTATGTCAATTCGATTCCCAAAAGCTTGTTCTCAATCACTAGCCACACTGTTACTGAAGCAAGCAGCATTATCTATGAAGTTGGCAATAAAGCAAAGACTACTTTAAAAAAAATTATCCGTCTTATATCTCAAATTTCTTTTATGCAATAAATTATGTACTTTGTAAAAAATGCCTCAGCAGAATATTCATCCTGTTTAGGCAGCATATATAGTGGAAAGAGAAATGCTGTTCAAAAGAGAGAATTAGAAGAGGGCCCAGAAGATAACTTCTTTAGAAAAAAGGCAAAACAAGGTTTAGGTGAAAAGATATCAAGCCAGTTAGAGGAACTTTTGAAAGAACACGATACCTCCCTTCTGTTGCTGAATGAGGCAACAAAAATATTTGAAGAGACTATAAAAAAAAATTACTTGAATGTTACAAATGATCCACAGATGATGTTAAACATGGCAGGCTACATCTGAAAAGCTTGAAACTGTGAGATGAGAGATGTGCAGAAAAAAAATTGCTAAACATTTAATTTGAAAATGATCAACATATCTATATCACAGAATATTCCATACTGCTTATTTGTTATGCTACTGTATTTTTTTTAACAATGATTAGATCAAAAATCTGTAAACATATGTTAAAATATAAATTTTAAAAGGTTGAAAAATAATTTTTGTTTTATTGATGGGAAATTCATTTCTACCTGGTATTGACTATTTTCTGTTATGTTCTGTGTATTCATTAAATGCTTTTAAGTATTTAACAATATTTTACAACTGATCTCACTGGTGTTACTTAAAAGTATATTTTGCCCACCAGTTACTTTGCTTGTAGGATGTATATCAAATTAGTAATATTATGATATATATCAAATGATAACTATCAACTAACCCTGGTGTATAATAGTACCAAATTTTTTTTAAGTCCCAACCATGAGGTAAGTAGTTTTACTGATATTTTTAGAAAAAAAATATATATTCACTGGCATATCCAGGTGGGTACAACTAATGAAAGTTATTGTTTGAAATAATTAAATGGTAAAATTGTACTTCAGTCTGTAATTTCCCTTGTGTTATCTTGTTTATGCATTATGTTATGATCTATTTAAGTGTGAATAAGCTAGAAAAACACATAAAAATGCCCTTGTTTTCCAACAAAAATGTTTTAGTATCGTTGCTTTTCACAGCAAAACTAGTTCAAAACAAAAAGTAAATAAAACTTGCAGTAATTGAATAATTGCTAAAATATATATTAAAAGTTTTCATAGTCTGGTTAGTGTATATAGTCAGTTATAATTAAACCAAAAAAAATTTGTACATAAAAATAATTGGCAATAATAAAAAGTTTGGATTGAAAAATTTTGCATTTCTTTTAAACATTAAGACAAGTATGAAAAAACTAGTTAATATTGGTATAAATTGACTTTCTTATTTACAATTTGAGGTATATAAGGACTGAAAATATTTCTTTTGTTGGAATTTAATCTAGAAACCTATAGATTTATTGACAGTCCTTTATTCTCACCACTTGATGTAATAATTTCTTATGATCCAACTCCTAGAGTAAAACCTGTGATAAACAATTTATGACTTATTGTTACTAATAAGCTGCTCATCCATCCAACAGTTTGTATGACTATTGTCTCAAATCTATCCTTATAAGAAGAAATTTTAAAATTTTCTAAAAAAATTGCAAATAGTTACATTTCAGCTCAGCCATGGAATAAATGGTCATAGAAAGGGGGAAATTATTTTATTTTGTTTTTTAAAAATCATAACTCAGTTATTTGTCCATCTAAAATGTACTTATTTTTCGCATAGGAAAGGGGGAAAATATTATTTTTTTTATTTGTGATTCAGTTTTTTCCAAAAACCTATGTATTTTTATGATTTTTTTTTTTTATTTGCGACTATTTTTAAATCTTAATGATTTTTTTCCCTTTATGTTTTTTTTTGTAGCCCAGATATGGTATCAATATTAGAAAGAACCTTTGGAAGTGATAAGGATGAAATCATTTGGTTTTATTTGTGTAATTTTGGAAAAGTTTGCAAACTTCCATCAAATTTTGTGAGAAGGTTGTTAAAGAACTTCAAAAACTGGAAAATTGGGATTGCTGTAAGTTTATAGAAAACATGCTAAACATTTTTGGAAATATTTTTTATGATTTCCATCCAGAAAAATTGGAAACAGTGCAAGGTAAATTTTTTATATTTATTTGTTCAATTATTGTGAATAAAGATTTAAAAAGATTTTGTTTCTGTATTTAAGCAAGTTTTTATATATTTTTTTTATCCATTGATATATTTTATGCAATGTACTCTCATATTTTAAGTAATATGAATAGTTATGCATCACAAAATTTTTTCTATTTTAATTAGTGTAAATTTATACTACATTTATTTATTGAAGGTTTTACTTTATTTTAATATATTTACAGATTTATTCATAGTTTATTATTTATTTTTGTTAATATTTTCTTTTCAAAGGTATTTTAAAACAGAAATTAGAAAGTGCTTTTGTGCCCGTTGAAACTGTACCTATAATAATTGAGTTACTTTACAAAACAGAAAAGCATTTTGGAAGAAATGATAATTTTGCTAGAGTTGCTGACAAAATGATGAAGGTATTTCAATTTAAAAATTAATATATGAGTTTGTTTGTTATATTTTAATTTAATCTAATTTCAAGTATTGATTTACATTAACACTATTTAAAAGTAGAAAAGAAAATAAGCTTACTTTCCAACCCTAATGACAAGATGTACCTACTCTTTTATAATAAATTTTATTTTCTAAAATTTTAGAAATTAATGTTAAAATTTAATAAAATTAAGTAATGTTGTTATAATATTTCTCAATTATTTATTTCCAGGATTCCATTGAGATTTTGACTCCATTTATATCCTGTAAGAAACAAGAAGAATTGGCTATGAAGATTTAGCTGTGAAAAGTTTAGCTGTTATAAAGGGTTTTGTCAAATTATCCTGCATTCATACACAGAATCTGATTGTACTTTTAAAAGGCTTTGTTTTTGCTAGACAAAGTAAATGCATTCAATTCCTTATTTTCTACTTTTGAATTTTTAATATGATATCTTCAGTTTTCTTATGTAATAAAAATATTTCTACTTCTAATTTGCTTTTCATGCCTGTAAAATAAATATACCTTTTTGGAGTTTTTATTAAAATTTTATTCAATTGCCTCTGAATAATATTAATCTTGTTTCTACCATAAGATTTCCTTTGTTGTTACCCTTAAAGAACTCCTGTATTTATGGAACTAAAACATTTAATTAATGTTATTTAATAGACAATGTCAAATTTTTGTAAATGATTTCTAATACATAATTTTTTGTTGTTGTTACCTGTGCTATTAGATAATGTGTTTCAAATAACTGTTAAATTCATTGAGATATTTAGACAGTCAATTTAATTTTTTTTAAATTTTTATTTTTAAAGATTAATTTTACATTTTTAGTTTTTGTTGAGATTTTTACAAATAATTTTTCATTTCTCTTATGTGTTTTTATTTCATTATTCTATTTACATATTCTTTCTCTAATTTTTTGTCATTTTTTTTTCACTCTAGTTCTTTTTTATAATAGAAATTAATTTTATTTCCAGATAAAACAATGTTGCCTCTTGACTTGTGTGCTCATGCATTTGCTACCTTAGGTGTGATATGCCTTCAAATGAAGCTCTAGGAAGAGAACTTCTGCCATTTTTTGCCAAAGAACTAACAACAACTCAAAAGACTGTACTACGTAACAATGCAGTTTTGTAAGTTTAATAGATATGTGCAAACAGTATACTACTTATGCTGATACATATTTACCTTTGAATAACCATTTGTTTTAAGGATATCCATTATATCATACGTTATCAGACTATAATTCCATTGTGAGTCTTCTACAGGAGGATTTTATCAAATGTGATAAAATATTGTTGTACCCTTTGTTTTCACAATTACTGACAAAAAAGACACTATTCAAGAACTTGGAAAATATAGCTTGTGCAATTTCATATATGGGAAAAACAAAAATATATTCTTTGAAAACTTCATCAATTCTATTTTTGTCTTCAATAATTTCCCTCCACATGATAATGAACATATTGCTGACATTGTGAAAAACAATAAACACTTTGTTTTTCCAGGAGAGGAAGGAGAAGAAAAAAGAATGCAGATCTACAAATTTATGCTCAGCAACATAGATCCTACTGTTCGTGGAGCATTGATCGATGGAATGCTTCAAGTTTTATACTCTATTGCAGAATGTGTCTACCCTTTAATGAAGTAACTGAATCCATTGTCCGAGATTGTTTTGGTATCCTCAGTTCAAATGAGATTCGAGCCATTGATACAGAAAAAGTGGTTTGTGAGGTAGAAGAATCTGAAGAAGAGCCCATTGTTAGCACTGAACTTGAGATTAGAAAGCTTACACTGGTTGAACCTGTAATTCCTGTAATGATTTCCTTAAAGAACCGAGTCTTTGGAAACAGGAAGAGGTCTACATTGTTGCTTGATATAATTATATTCCTCAAAGATATACTGGCAGATTTCAGAAATGAGGTTGAAAAGTTCTTGGCTGGTGACAAGATGCTGAAAATGGAGGTTCTATATGAATTTCAAAAGGAAAAAGAAGAAAAAGCTGCAATTCGTCGAAAGAAGGAAATGCAAAAAAAGGTCACAAAGCCAACTATACCAATAACAACAATGAGTGATGCTGAAAGGTCGTTTCAGATTTCTGCCTATCTGATGGAACGATACAAAAGACCTGGTACTGGAACACCAGCAAAGAATGATTCCAAACACCTTAAACTTGTCTGCGAACAAAAATGATTTCAATCTACCATCAACAAGCAGTTGGAAGCCTTCCAACCAGAGGGTAGAATTTCATCTAGCACTCCTCAATCTAAAACAAAGCCAACAAAGTTAAATTTACCAAATATTAGTAAGATATCACTTGCTATGGAAGAGGATGATCTGGATTCTGATTAATTAGATAGATTTGTATTTCTGTCCATTTGTAAAGTTTTAAAAAAACTCTCTTTTGAAAAAAATGTGTATTATTGATGTATCATTTTAAAATGTAATCTTCAAGCCAAATATTCTAAGGATATTTTATTTCAAATAAATGTGTCATTGCAGATGCGTTTCCTTGTTCAAATTTTTTTAATAACTATTAAATGACCATTTGTAGAAAGAGCGAATAAAATCTGTTGTGCTGACATTCTAAATTATAACTTTGAAAATATTGACAGCCACATAATGTGATGAAATATTATGAAGCAAACAGTAATCGCTTTTTCAGGGGGTGATAAATCTGCACCAAAATTCATTTCTTCCTACTTTCTGTTACAAAAATGGCATATTTCGCATTTCTGCACCAAAAGTGAGATATTTCCTGTATTTTGATTTAGTAACCCAGAAAAATAGCCAAATATGATTAAGTCTATATTCAAGCTTCTCTTAAAATCGTGATTAGTGTGGGTAAGAATTTTGATATTTTTGTTGACATTAGGTTTTATTTGTTATTGATGAAAATCGTTTTTAAATGATTGGATTCTGTTGTGGCGCCATCTAGGATAAATATTTTGTTTGTGAATATGTACTACTAATGTTTCTACAGTAATATTTCAAATAAATTTATTAAACTTGAATTAATTTCAAATTTTATTAATATTTTAAATTTATAAATTATTCACCACCATGCATAATTTTTTTTTTTTTTTCAATTTCTAAAAAGTGCTTAATTCTCCTTTACAACTAATATTTTATTTGTTTCTTTTCATTTCTTAGCTTACAATTTGGATAATTAATAAAATAATTTTATTTTTAACAGTAATGTACAAATTAGCTGTAATCTGTCATTTGAAGATTTGAAGCAATTCTTTATTTCCCTTTTATTACTTGAACTGAATTTTGTAAGCACATTTTTTTGCTCACAGAAAATCTACCACTATGTTATATTTAGAAATAGTTAAAATTCTCAAATATAAGATATGTTAAACAATATTTTAAAACATATTTATTGACATTTATCCATTATTTACCTCATTGTCTGTAATTATTACTCATTCCCTTTATGCATGGCATATTTTTTTTCAAAAATTGCATATATGTAATTTTAGACTTAACTAAAAAACAGTACTTTTGCTTATACAAATAGAAATAACGGGTGGAAAAAATCTGCACCAAACTGCTCCAAAATTCATGTCTTGCTACATTCTGTGTCAAAAAGCCTAATATGAATGAGGCATATCTTCTGAGGTAGTTATTAGGGGGTAAAAACTAACCAATGTTATAAGAGTTCTGTTTTTATGACGATTTTGCTGGCGGTAGGATTTGTTAGTTATTTCAACAACAAAAATTCCAAATTATTTCAGTGGTTTAGTTCATATAAAAATTCAAAATATGAATGCTATAAATATAATGTGTTAGTTTGCTTCCTGTACCAGAAAACTGAAGGTTAATCATTTATTTATAATTTTTAATTATTTGAAACAAATACTTTTAAAAATGCAGTATAATTCTAAGCCAGATTTGCCAAAGTAAAGTAAAAAATTTGTAAGAGTAAATAATGTTGGTTTGTTTTGAATTACTACATATTTTGTCCAGAAATTTCTATTCAGAATCAAATATAGCTAGATAGGACATAGAACATTGCTAAAGAGTTTCTATCCTCTTTATGCAGGCATACTAAAGATTCATTTCATGACCTCAACATATAGTTTTCAAAAGTTTCTACCGAAATATTTTGCTAGTCGTAAATGTTAAATTTCTAGTGCTATTTAATTTACACTCTGTAATATGACTTAGGTTTCCACATTTGGTTGTTGCAGTCATACGGTTGCTTCAAGCTGAATGCTTGATATTGTTTTACTATTTGAGAGCAATTATTTCAATTTCGTTCTTTATTTGGAACCGCTAATAAATGAAAATCTTAAGTTTTCAAAAAAATGAGAATTGCAATTGTTTTATTAAAAGAAAAGCTGTTCACTTTAGTTGATATACAAACTATCACTCAAATCTGACAGCAGATAAGCAGTATTGTGAGTATTTATATTACATGCAATTAGTGTTCTCTACTAATGAGAACAATCTGTCGCTCAAATCTAACAGCAAATAATAGGTGTCATGATAATGATAGTTGTCTGTTCGACCTGTGCATGTCAAAACAATTACAGATGGTAAATGGATTAAGTGATGAGCTGCTGCATGGTGATTGGTGATAGACCTTGGGCTGAGAAATGAGGGAAGCTGCCACCCCTCTTGACGAATTTTCTTAAAAGGGAGTTTTTGGAGAAAGAGAAGTGTTCTGCGAAGAGTCGACAAGAAGAGTGTTTTTTTTTTCCTCTGAATAGGCTCGAGATTCCACCTGTTTAAAAAGTGAGCCCCTTGTGGTTTCTGCCAGGTGATAATGCCACAGACTGATTAAATAAATTCGTCGTAGACTCGAGATCTCTGAATATCTCCGACCTGGCAGTGAACTGCATTTGTGAATCAAATTTATATTTTTAATTTTCATTTCTTTGTAAATAGAGTTCTGTATACACACACACACATATATACACTCATGTCCATAAATTAAGTATAATTCAGAATCACACAGAAATTGAACTCTAAAATAAAAATTTCACCTCTAGAATTATCACACACATCTTGAAGAAGAATATGCAAATTACAGGAAACCACCAGATGGCGCGGATAGTACGTCACAATGATGAGAGGGGTATATAAGGAATGTGGACGTACCTAGCTGGAAGTATCCGAGAACTTGGAATCGCCCAGAGTGTCATCTCCAGGCTTTGGCAACGATTCCAAGATGATGGTAATGTGAGTAGATGTTACAGCACAGGTCGCCCCCGAGTTACAACGCCGAATGTGGATCGGTATTTAGCAGTTACTGCCAAAAGAAACAGACGGAGCACAGCATCAGACCTGTCTCGTCAGCTCTCTTCAGCTACCGGTATGACAGTTTCAAGGCAGACCGTGTACAGACGCTTAGGGCACATTGGTCTACATGCTCGTAGGCCTGTCAGATGTGTTCCACTTACCGCAACTCACTGCCGCCTGCGATTAACCTGGAGTAGAGAGCATGCATTGTGGACACCGCAACAGTGGTCTGGTGTGATGTTTTCCGACGAGTCCAGGTTTAGTTTGCAGTCTGATTATCGCCGGACTTTCATATGGAGAGCGCCAGGTACCCGTTACCACCAAGAGAATATCATTGAACGACACCGTTACGGTGGTGCAGGATGGCTCGTTTGGGGAGGAATTATTCTTGGTTCCAGAACTGACCTGCATGTTCAGAATGTAACGATGACAGACCACATCTATCGAGATGTCATTCTGGAACAACATGTACGTTTGTTTCGGGGCGCCATGGGGGCTGAATTTCTGTTTATGGATGACAACGCCCGTCCTCACCGTGCAAACGTTGTAGACGAATGCCTTCAATTGGAGGATATCACCCGTATGGATTGGCCAGCATACTCACCGGACTTGAATCCAATAGAGCATGTGTGGAATATGCTTGGCCGACGAATTGCAGCCCGTCAACCTGAACTTCGGAGGGCATTGCTTGATGAGTGGTGTAATATTCCCCAAGATCAGATTGATAATTTGATACTCAGCATGCCTAGGCGTTGTAAGGCCTGTATTGCATCGTCCGGGAGACATAATCCATACTAACCATGTTATACTGTTTTTTGTAAATAGGTTCTTTTTTGAAATTTGCTCCAGGGAGTAAAAATCGCAATTTTTATTAATTATGTCAAACATATAGCATCTTTTTTGCTCTTTATGTTTTGATTAATAAATAGACTTTACAAATAAGTCAAATTTGTTTTGCTTCTGTCTCTTTCTTTGTCTGAACTTCATTATCCTTAATTTATGGAGACTTATGAGTGTATAATGCTTGTAAATAAAAATTATAGTTTTTCCATGAACCTGAAAGGGGTCCTCTTAAGATCGTTATAGGTCTAGTACAGGGGTCGGCAACCTTTAGAGTCGGAAGAGCCAAATATTACAATTTACAAAGTTTTTAAAGAGCCACAAAATTTGTTCTTGCCAACAATAAATAGTACTCGCATAAATAAAGTTTTTTTTATAAAAAAAAAAAACTGATCTATTTATTCATATATAAGTAGTGTTTTTCACAACAAATTAGATAATATATATATATGGCATTATTAGATAATTACTTATTATTTAAGTTAAACATTTACTTACAACACTAACTTGTACTTCAATAGCAAACATATTCTATGGGAGCGATGGCTTTGCATGGTTATTCAAGTAGAAAATTTAAACTTTACTAAACAATGTAGCTTGTACTTAAAATAAAAAAAAACCAATAATATACATTTGCGCAAACAAATTCAATGGGAGCGTTGGCTTTGCATGGTTTTAGAAAGTTTGGATAAATTTGGCCCATAATGTGTTGTTTTAAGTTTCAAACACGACTCTAAATTTTCATTTGTTAGTTGGCTTCTTACTTTACTTTTATTTATATTCATGCTAGAGAACCCTTGCTCGCACGAATATGTCGATCCGAAGATAGTCAGCACTCCAAATGCCAACTTCTTCACCTCACTGTAGCAATCTGGAAGACTATTCCATGCGTCGAATATAAGTGTCTCAACTCGCGGCATTTCTTTTAAACCTGTCCACTTTTGTTGCGTTACGTACATACATTTCTGGACCTCCAACTTGCTTTTCAACTCTGTAAATTTTCCACTCTACAAAGTTTTACTTTTTAAATCGATCAATTGCATTTCTAGAGATCCAGTATCAATTCCAAATGGCTCAATGTGGATTTCGTTATTATTTGTGTTGAGAGGATTTACTATGAATGCTAGAGGGGTTTTGTTGATTTTGAATTGCTCAAATCTGTCAGCAAATTCATCTTTAATTTTTTTTATAACTGTGCTGAAGTACCTCGTGTCAACAGTTGTACTGGTTTTATCGCGACATTGTTTTAGAAATTGAAAATGAAGTAATTTACCGCTCTGAATAACTTCTGCAAAAAGAATTAATTTTTCTTCGAAACAAACCAATTCTTCTACCGAAACATAGACTGGGTTTCCCTTTCCTTGCAGTTTTAGATTTAACTTTGCTGTGATATCCACCATAAAGTAAAATTTTTGCAACCATTTGTCGTTCTCTAATTCAGGGTGATTAATGCCTTTTTCATTTAGGAATGTATTTATTTCATTCAAGCACAAAGCAAAACGTTTCAACACCTTACCTTTGGAAAGCCATCGCACTTTATTGTGAAGAAGGAGGTCGGAATACTGAGTCTCCATTTCGATTAAGAATTCTTTAAACTGAAAATAGTAGAGTGCTTTTGACAAGATGCTGTTAACAATCTTAATTACCAAATTCATGATCTCAACTATTTCGGCCTGAAATGTTTGGGCACAAAGCGCTTCTTGGTGTATTATGCAGTGAAACGTAAGAATTTCGTGGTTTATTTTGCTCTGAAGAATCGTTGTTGCCCCTTTATTTTTTCCTGTCATACTTCTGGCTCCATCAGTTGCTATTGAAACAATTTTATTTAAATCGATCTTATTGTCTTCAAGGCATTTTTGCACGGCATTCGCTATATCTTCCCCTCTAGCTTGTCCCGAGAGCGGTAACAATCCTAGAAGTTCTTCTTTTGGACCTTGGGAAGACATATACCTGGCAAAAAGGGCAACTTGTGCCGCGTCTTTTATGTCGCAAGACTCATCTATAGTAAGTGATAAGGCAGAAGAAAGTTGAATATCTTCTACCTGCAAATATGTTACATTTGAAGACATTTTAGCTATTCTGTCTTGTACTGTTTTAGCGGATAGTGGCAAATCTTTGATTTTTTTCAAGATTTCTGGTTTGTTTTTGAAATCACGAAACAGTTCTTCAGATGCACGTATGAAGCAATCTTTGGCATACTCTCCATCTGTGAATGGTTTGCCTTTTTTTGCAATTTCTAGTGATACCGCGATGCTTGCCAGATTAACATTACTTGTAGATTGCGTCCAGTTACTTAACATGGACCTTGATTGCTGTTTTTGTTTTTGGAGCTCGTCGACAGCTTTTCTTCGTTCTTCGCCGGCTGGATATTTACTAGCAAACTGAGTATGTTTTTTAGTGAAGTGTCTCTGTCTTTCTTATTGTGTCCGAGTTTTTTGTGGCAAATGAAAGCGAACGACTCCGTCCAATCCCGATTGAATTCTCGATCCTCTTTTTCAGTTCTTCTCTCTCTCTCTCTCTTTTTTTTTTTTTTTTTTTTTTGTAGATGCCATGCTTACAGTGAAGCTGTTCGGTGCAGTCTATCACGGCGCAGTCTGCACATTTTAGTTTTTTTTTTTTTTTAATTTTGGCAAATATTAGATACTTAGTTGGAAGTAAAGGTGTTATGCCCAGCTATGCCGAAATCGATGAAAATTGCCAAACATATAAACAATCTAAAACTGTAAATACCTACCTACTTTGATCCTCAGAGTTCGAAAATAGGTTTATTAAATAACAATTTATAGGTACTTACACTTATAATTATTATTTTAACGCTAATTTTTAAATAATAAAAGCTATAAAATAGATAAATAATAAAATAGGTAACTTATTGAACATATATTTTAATAAAAACACTTTTGATGTAATATTCAATAGTAGTACTTCGTTTCTTTTTTGATAATTCTTATTGACTTCAAAAAAGTAGTTAGGTATCTTATTTGGGAAAAAATATGTATAATATGTATTTTAAAAATATAATACTTATTATGTTATCTACCTTTACTTCGTTTTTTATTCTATATATATATATATATATATATATATATATATATATGTACATACATAACTTTGAGAAGATAATTCGCTTCTAACTCTTTTACTTGAAACAACAAACTATACGTCACAGCCAAAGCACTGATGAAGACGCCAAATTGTCTTGCGTCGAAAGCGAATTAAAACCTACATAGAAACATCCGACGGCGGCGTAATTCGAGAGCTTCCGATGGACTGATGACGTGTGTCACGGGGGAAGGGTGCGGTGAAAAGCGAGTACAAGTGGCTGAAAGATAGAATCGGTGTCTAATCCTCGTTAATCGATTCAGATAAATTTTTAAATGTTTTTTTTTATTTATTATTTTTTTTTTTTTTTTTTTTTTTTTTATAAAATAAATAATATTTGCGCATGGAACTAAAGAGCCGCAGCTTCACATCCAAAGAGCAGCATGTGGCTCTCGAGCCGCAGGTTGCCGACCCCTGGTCTAGTATAGGAAGAGACGTTACAACATACGTATATAAAATGGTGGGGACAAAACCGGGAAGTCGGGAAATTTTATTGATCTGGAAAATTTGTAAAATTATCTAATAATCAAGAGGAAATGCCGACTATTTCTGCCTTATGCTACTGCATTTCACGCCAAGCCTGCGTGCAATCGGCGATTTTGTAGTCAAATATGTTTGGCAACTTGGATTGTTGTTCATTTTACTACAACCTTACATCCCATTTTTTCATGACGAGCTGTCCAGTTTATAATCTCATATTTAAACGTGCCTTTCACTAGTTATGTCTTTTAATTGTCCTCTGCTTTTATTTGTGCTATTTCCTTCTTTTGATTTAGAAAAGGTAGGATTTTAATGTTTTATTTATCATTAATATTTTATTAATTGTTTATGTGTATTAAGCTTTAAATTCATTCCTTAAACCTAATTTCACAATTCTTCAGCATCTGCATTTATTGGTATTTGCTATTTATGTATTAAGACTTAATTATTTGATCAAGTATTTTTTAGCATTGTAGCAGAGTTGAATGAATACTTTAATTTGTTAATTGAATGTTTAATTGCTACAAGGAATTTAATTACTAATTCTGCTCGTCAATTGGGCTTAAATTATATTTGTAGGTAGAGGGTATGTATTTGATTGAATGCTATGCATAGGATTCAAAATGCTATGTATTTGATTCAAATCTCTCAAAATCAGCCGTAACTTTTGCTAAACATTTATGTCAATAAAGAGATTTAATGACTTGTGATTGATAAAAGAATTTAAAAATACTTATTAATTTTTTTATTGGTACATACAAGAGAGTTAACAAGGGAGGAAAATAAAACTCCAGGTCCCCTGCTTTTTCCGACTGAAAATTTAATATATGTAAAAACTTTTCAGTAATTTTGAACTTGATTTTCTTGGAAATTATTGAGAGGTGTGTTCTACTATTTCGGGAAGTTAACATCCGTTGACCTACATATATTATAAGTTTGAATCATTTCGAAGACAGAGTGTTCATAACCTTTTGTAAGATTAAGTGTATAAGCTGCATTGTTATCTACCGTTAATGTTGTGCAGTGGCTTAATCTCTTTATGACAAGTGAGAACAATGTATTTTGTACTGGCAAGCTGTTTATAAATTTCCTCGTTTATAATATGTAATAATAATATAAATATATCCAACCAAATATATATATAAGTTGATTTCACATTTCATTACTTGGTCAAAGAATGTTGTTAATACTGATAGGTAATTAGGATTATTTCTCTATATCTACTGATCTCAAAAAGTTATTGTACAACCTATTTTTTTGTGTGTATTTAATTTGCAAAAAATGAGCATGAAATTTTGAAGAATTGTACATTAAAATGTTTTTTTAATTATCATTAAGCCTAATTTACAAATAAATGCTTGCATTTTCTACAAAAGTTTATTGTCAGATGGGTTTTGGATGATGGGTTTTGTGAAAAGTTAAATATATGGGATTTAATAAGGAATATATCTACTCCTTTTTATATTCATTGGTGGCATAGACTTTCCATATTTCACATAATTTGTCAAAGACTTGAATTAGAAGCAAAGACCATACTTGAAGAAACCCTTGTTTTAGATCATTTAACGTCCTGTCTTAGTGAACTTAAGGTATTCACCTGTCTGCCAAGGTTTTCACAAAGTTGCTCTAAGGGACAAAATTTCAGAGATCGATCTGGCCTTTCGATTTACTCAAATATGGATCCACGAAATATTCGAGTATTATCATTTGGATATATTATTATTCGAGTCGTCCATTTGGATATCCATTCAGTATCAATTTCATCAACATATGATCTAAAATATGGATAAAAGGTATCTTCTTGCTTTATCACAGTTTATGTAGCAAATACATTTCAGCAAACCATGATTCTACCTCTTCTGTTACTGTCTTTCAACAATGTTAGATTGGTAGTATTTAGTTACTTTCTCTCCATATCAATAACTGATTTGACCCTGAGTAAACTTTTCACCGATATCATATGTGAAAAGTTTAGAAATTCATTGTTTCTTGGTGTGTGCTCTCTTTCTCAGAGTTAACGGACTTCTTCCCTGTCGTCATTAAAGATGAACGCAGGGGATCATCTTCCATAGAATCGTTGATTAGGAAGGTGCCTTCGTACCGTACTAGAAGATATTCAAATACCTGTTGCGGCAGAATGACTTGATGCACAATAGTGTTGAACCTTAATGTCGAAAGAGTTTGAAAGTGATCGTCAGAAGGAGCTGTATTAGAACTTATTATTCCAATCTTTGCACCACATTGTGAGGCACATAATGACGTCTAGCAGCATCAGCTTGGGATAACACCATGTCCATTTAACAGATATTCGCAATCTGTACGAATCGGATAAACGACTTCTCGATATTGACAATAATATCTTCTTACAAAAAAATTGAAGATCAACAAGCATTAATAAAAGCTAGGCACAATTTTAAACAGTGAGGTATTAGGTGATGTGAGATGTTAATTACATCAAAAAGGCCCGACGGGAACTCATGTAAACTTTCATGTTAGAAAAGTATAGTATAGTTTGTGCCCATTACAATTAATTTTTAAAATATGAAATTAAAAAAAAGTAAAGTAAAAGAAATTAAATTAAAAATTTAGGAAGGAGGTTAAAAACTAATTAAAATAATCAGAGATAAGAATTAAAAATGCAATAAAGAAGAAAACGCCTCTTATATGATGGACAGAGCTAGTGTACAGTTGATTCTTCAGTAATGATGACACGGTGAAAAATATTATTTCAAAATATTGAAAACAGATCTAGCCTTATAAAATTTTCTGGAACGTTGATATTATAATGGGACATATACAAATCAGATTATATAGAAATTATGAAAATAAATATTTAAAATTAGAGAAGTTACAAGGTTTATATAAGGTTTTAAATACGTCATAAGTTGTAAGGTTTTAAATACGTCATTATTTCGAAAGAACCAAATGACATTCGTTCAAGTGTCTTATTTTTAAGAACTTGAACAATAATAATATTAGTTTTCGCTGCAGAGCCCCAAACTAAGATTGCTTAAGTCCACAAAAGACACATGTAGATGAGAACTTTTTTAACTAGTACATATAATTCGGGGTTGCAAGGGTTCAGAAAATAAAACTTATTAACTCTTTTATTTAAATTCACGTCTGTTCAAGGTAGCATTTTCGATTTCTTCAGTTTTAGCATTGACTATTCTCGACCTATTAGAATTATTCTCCCTTATTGCTAATATTATTCTCTAATTATTATTATTTCTGATATCTCCACATTTTGTTTTGATCTACAAGTGACTCTTTGCTAAGTCTATTCTGGTCTCAATGAATAGTTGTCTTTTCTTAAGCGGCATTGCAAATTTAAAAATAAAAAGTGTGAAGTTCAATGAAACATTCCCTCCTATATATACTTTCTTTCTCCCTCATACTATATTTTCCCCCTCCTGAACTCACTACTATAACTATTAAATTTCAAACATTCGGAGACAGATAATTGGGCAATTGTTCTGAGGGGTCGAAAACTCAAACAGTACAACAGTATAAAAAATGACATCAACCGTGAATTGAATTATTCAGAATAAAAATGAAGAATTGCTGAATTTCTCGAATTGGACTACGATAACCATAAAGGAATTGATGATATACTTTGGGCACATTGGCGAATTTTTGGGGGGTTCAGGAGTCTAGGATTAAATGGTGCCATTTTTATTAGTAAAATGGCAATTAATTTTTTTTCTTACTTAGTAAACGAAATTTTAGGTGGTGGTAATTCATCAGGTAAAATTTTTCGTTTATTTGCTTATTTTGCGGCAGCTTGTCTATGAAAAAGGAAAGAGTGAGCTATGAGCGAGTTAAACGCAGATCTAATCCAAATGCTCTTGTTTTTCATCTTTCAGTAGGTCGTAAATATATTTTTGTATTTGATATTGACCTTCAAATTAGGTAAACTATTTATAATTTTTCTTTTAACTTCTCTACATCCTTTTAAAAAAAGGGATGGTGAGATATATTACATGGTGTGATAGATATATTACATTATAACATGGTGTGTGCCACGTCGAACACTTCTTATATGGAGTATTCCTCGGAAAGAATCATCTGAAGTTCAAATTCCGACGTAACATTTCAGAGAATTTATAAATCCCTGCCCAACAATGCGTTCAATCTTTTACTCTTAAACTGGAAGTTTCAGAAGGAACAATTCCTAAAACTCCAATTCCTCCCAAGATTCTGAAAAACAACTTAACCTCCGAAATAACAGCACTTAAACATGTGGACAATATGTGCATCTCCCGTCAAGGGGAACTCCTACTGTCGACTGATTATTTCCCAACAGCTAAAGAATTGGTTAATATTCGGGCAATTATGGGTCTTCCAGTAATTGCATCTCATCTTTTACCCTGAAAAAATTACCACTTGTTTTTTTATCCACGTTATTCCATTAGACATAAAATTTACAGAATTAACCAATGAAAGTAAGAAAGAGAATAACTTTTCAGTTTATGCAATTTGTTAATAACAAAAGCTCCACATTATCCTCTCCAGTTTTAGTAACTATCTGCTGCACTATCATGCCATAAAACGCTAAATTGTGGCTAACAATACAAAAAAATCGCTTGATGTTTTGATAAACACCGACAGTGTAACTTTTCTTTTACTCATCCAGCCAACTTTTGCAAAAATTCTGTTGTGTGTGAACAATGCAGCTGTCCTCACAATCTTTCAGCTTGTACATCACAATTTCTTAAATGTATTCAGTTTGGCGAGGAGCATACAGCTTCTGATTTAAAATGCTCCAAGAAAAAGGCAGAGGAAAAAAATTTAAAATTTAAAATGCTAAATCGTTTAGCATTCATCAAAGCACGCAAATCTTATCACCCCCAAAAGAGAAGAAACCTAATAGCACTCGTTTCACTCGGACAATCTTTGAAAAAACTTTCCTATCCTTCAACTTCAAATCAAATTTTTAAAATTAAAGATAAAAATAAATCTAAAACCAAAGAATTAGGGTCCGAATTTTTACAAGAATTAGACAATTCAATCTCTCTCAATACGGAACAAATATCTTTTCTTTTAATCAAATGCATACTGATCGATCTGACAGGAAAACGTAGTAAACTTTTAGGGTTCTATATTTTATATACATTTTTCTTTTCTTTTCTTTTCCACTTTAATTTTCTTTTCCAATGTTCTTTCAAACTTTAACATATTGTTCAATGGCAAACAAGAAGCATTCGAACCAAGAAACCATGGCTAAATTTTTCAATTATGCTCAAATTTGTGTACTCCAAGAGACCTTTCTTAATAACAACGACGTCTTTCATTTGCCAGGAAAACATATTTTTAGTAAAACGGATCTAGCAACACAAGAAGGGTTGATGATCACCATAGATTCTTCTATTTCTTGTAGCCCTATAAATTTCCTAAATCTTCCTCAGATACTGAAATCCAAGCAATCTCAACTCATCTCCATAATAAGTCTTTCCATCGTTAATATTTATTCTCCAAACGGTTAATTCACCATTGAATGGCTTAACGCAGTTCAATAACATCTTCTTTCCTCTGTTATTATCCTTGGAGACTTCAATACTAAACATTCTGTTCTGAATTCATCCTCTTATAACAATAATTCCAATATTCTAATAAATTGGATCCTAGACAACCATTTCACCATCCTTAGTACCAGCACTCAAACTACTGTGTCCGAAAAGTAAGACCAATTTTCAATTTAAAATTCCCGAGGCTTATGTAATTTCAATTTATTTTTCATTTTTAGGTTGCTAGCACTGTCCTTGACATCTGTGTGAAATTTTACGACAAAATATTCATTAGTGTTTGAATTACGCTGCTTTGTGGGACGCTAAAACTGATTCCGGAGATTTTTGAAATGTCTGGATTAATTTAGCAAAGAACTTGCATTAAATTTTGTTTGCGGAAACGTATAAAATGTTGCAGAAGGTATTCGGTAAGCATTCTTATATAGGAAAGAAATGTTTAAAAGTGGTATAAACGGTTCAAAGAAGACAGAGAACGCATTGAAGACGAAGAGCCCTCTGGTCGACCATTAACTTCAACCGACGATGCTCACGTCCAAAAAATTAAAGATTTGGTGCATGAAAACCGCTTTAGTTTGTAGATCTGAGAGTGGGTTACTTTAACGTTAGTGAATTTAAGATCTAAAAGAGCTTGCTCAATTTCATTACATTTGGTAGATTTTGTGAATCTTTTGATGACACCTTTTAATGGACGTTTATTCTTTGGAGTAAACGAGAAGAAATCCATGTGGGAGTTTTTTAAGAACATGGTAATTTTGCTTTCGGAAAGATTTAATAACTCTCCTGAGAAAATGATTTTAATCTCTTTGAAAGAGTCATTAATGAGTTTAAGGCGAACTTCTGAAGGAAACCATTTTGCGTTTTCAGATGCCTCTGTTTATTTTCATAGCTGTCCCAAAAGGGCACTTCAATTCAAGTCATCCTTTCATGCTTTCTTTTTTGTATCTTAAGTCCAAATAACCAGACCATTTGCAAAAAGAAGACATCCTTCAGGACAGAAATAAATCGTTTATAAAATCGTTACAAGAGCCCTTGCCTCAATAATCATCTGGATGGGTCTACTTTTTGTCAAAAGCACATTGAATAGATAGGAGTAGTCTTTACCACACCAACAATCAACTTGAGTGTCTGATTTTGCAGTAACTCTAATTTCTTAATCAAGTACTTCACAGCAGTAAGTAATAACAGGCAAAACAAAAGGGTTTTTGAGCGCCTCCGCAAAGACAACCAGCAAGACATTTAAGGATATGAATACGTTTTTCAACCTTCTCGATCACACTGTCAATATGAAATTTCCAGCTTAACTTATTGGAAACAACTCTCAAATACGTAAATTTATCAGTATTTAATAATTCTTCATATCTGTAAAACAACTTAGGTCGGATATTCTGATGCATCAGTGAAAACGACTGAACCGCTGATTTTTTAAGGTTTACTGACATGTTGTTTTCTTCACTCCATTTGGATAAAAACCTCAAATGCTCTAGTTAGTAGCTTTTCTATTTGAAGTTTTGCATTCTTTTTTGTAACTTGAGTCCAAATAACCAGATCATCTGCAAAAAGAAGACATTTCACGCTGACAGCCTTCAGGGCCAGAATCAAATCGTTTATACGTACATTAAAAAAGGAACAGCTACAAATAAAGCCTTGGGGTAGTCCCGTCTGGAAGATATAGCTTTTGGAGGTAGAACTCCCCAAGTGGACTTTACAACTTCTCTGGCCCAGCAATGAAATAAACCATTTTAATATGTTACCTTCCACTCCAATTTCTGTAAGCTTTCGGATCGTTTTCTTTCTCTAGACGGAATCATAAGCCGATTTAAAGTCTATATAGATTGCTGCCATCACTTTCTTTTTATCTTTCTGTTTTTATAACTGCTCCTCAAAATCAACCAGTCAATAACATTCAAGAGACCAGCCAATAATTATGCATGACTTGGAACTCCAATAGTCTTAAAGGAAAAATTAATGAACTACAAAATTTTATATCTGAAAATAAGCCTCATGTAATATTTCTCCAAGAAACACAGCTTCGACCAGGCGATTCCTTCAAAATTCCAAATTATATCATACATCGTTCTATCGTCTTGCTCACAGAGGAGGAGGCACAGCTAATTCAATAATTCAACTCATTCATAAAAATATTAATCATCATCAAATTCATTTTACTACAACCAGCTTTGAAAACTCTGCTGTCGTTATTAATCTCAAGAAAAACCTAAAAATTACTGTTGCTAGAATTTATCGCCCTCCAATTAGTAGATTCCTCACGCAAGAACTGGATACAATAGCTAACTCCAATCAACAAGTACTTCTTGGAGACTTCAATTCCAAGCATCCTGCATTTAATAATGGGCTCGGCAACATCAATAGTAATATTCTCTACGACTGAACAAATCTTAACTATTCAATGTTATTGCTCCTAATAATCCCATTTATTTTTGTCTTCACAACCCCTGCAATAGCACTCTTTATATAACACTTCTGAAAAACTTAAACGCCGGGCCTGCTTCTTCTATCAACGATCTTTCCAGTAACCCTAATCTTGTACTAGTTGAAGTCTCTCATAATTCATTCACGTCCTTCCTCAATAGTATAATCACAACTACCAATTGGAGTATTTTCACTAAAATTCCCTCTCAATTTCTCCTTCCTGACAATCCAACTATCTCTAATATTCAATATATTGTCAAAATAGTTGATAAATTCAACTGTGCTATGACTTCTGCTATCAACCTTGCTAGCAAATCTAAAGAAATCAGTACTCAACACCAAAAACTTTCTACCGAAATCACCTCGAAAATCGCGGAAAAAACAGAATTCGAAAATTATGGTAAGATACCAGGTTTCCTCCATTCAAGCAATCCCTCAACAAACTTCAAAAAGAAATCAAGCAAATGATTCACAAATTAAAAAATGTCGGATGGAATGAATTTTTAGTCGCCTTAATCCAGAAGATAATTCTCTCTTCAAAAAAAACAAACATTTTACAGAAAAATATCCCAAAATTCCTCTACTGGTTGGACTCCAGGTCTTATGTTCTCATCTTTTGATAAATCCAACTCTTTTGCTGAAAGCCTTGAACTCTCCTTTCAAGAAAACGCTTAACCTTACGATGATTCGCGAACTGAGCATGCTGGAGATACAGTAGCATCCTTTCTAGCTGATCATCAAAACAATATTTTTTTCCATCTGACATAATTAACTTAATCAAGTATGTTATTGTAGATTATTACGGAGATCCTTGGCCGCGTAGCAGCCACTAGCTCCTTCTTTGTAAAATGTTGAAACATAGCGGTGGTCTCATGCTCTTTGAGTTAATTAGCAAAATAGATAATTAAATGCCCTGTTTTTTAAAAGAGAATTATTTATTTAATAAAATTATAAAATGAACAATATCAAAAATTTCAAAAATGTAGATGTTGAGGAAATCAGTTGCATGTAATAACCCAGAATCTTAATCAAGTATATGAACATTCGTAAATCTTCTGGGCCTGATAACATTCCAAATAAAGCTTTACTGTGTCTCCCCCTCAATGCCATTACTCATCTTGTAAAAATCTACAACAGTTGTATTAAATTTCACTACTTCCCTCCTATCTGGAAAAAAAAAACAAATATCACAAAGTTTCCTAAGCCTGGCTAAGACGACAAATTTCCACAAAATTATCGGCCCTTCAGTCTCCTTAGCTGTGTTGGAAAACTTTATGAAAAACTCTTATTGAAACATATTACTTCTTTTTGCGATAAAAATTCCATAATTCCAACAGAACGATATGGATTCCATCAACATCACTCAACTTCAACGCATCACCAATATCATCACTGAAGGATTTAACTATAAATTTTTCACGGGAGGAGTCTTCCTAGATGTCAAAAAAGCTTTCCATCGATTGTAGCACGATAGTCTGATCTACAAAATGATCGAACCTCAATTTCTAACTTAGATCCTTCTTATCATTATCAATTATCTTAAAAATAGAACTTTTCAAGTTCGACTTCAAGATGAATTATCCACAATCGGTCGTATTAGAGCTGGTACACCTCAAGAAGCTTGCTCAGTCCTATCCTCTACAATATCTTTACCTACGACTTTCCTCAATACCCTAACATTTCCACTTGCCTATTTGCTGACGATTCTGCTGCTCTTGCCCAAGGTGCTTCCATTCTCTATGCCATCAAAACTCTTCAAAATTTTCTGGATACTCTAGAGGATTGGCAAACTAAATGGCGTATAGCAATTAATGTCTCTAAATCTCAAGTCATCATTTTCCGAAAAGGACACGCCATACAACTATATGTTAATCTCCCCCTTTTTGATCAACAAACTGAATGGACAATTAATATTAAATATCTCGGCTTAATCATAGACAATAAACTTATGTTTCGACCTCATATTCGAAAAATCAAAAAAAAATGTTGGAAATGTTTTTATCTCACTCTGCCACTCATCAATAAATATTCTAAATTAACTTTGTAAATAAAAATTCTCTACAAACAAGTTCTTAGGCATATCCTTATTTACACTGCCCCAATCTGGGGCCTAGCTGCAAAATCTAACAAAAAAATCTGTACCAATTATTCAAAACAAACTTCTTCGTACCATCACTGATGCATCCTTGTTTGTCCGTAACTCTACAATCCATCAGGATTTAAATATTGATTCTATTGACAACTATATTACAAAACTTTCTAGAAATTTCTTCAATACTATTGTTACCCACGAAAACCCTCTCATCAAGGCACAAACTATTTTTACGCAATTCAATGGAAAATACAAGTATCTTTACTCTACTTCTAAATGGAATCGAAGCCTCAAACCCCCATAATTTCCTGTTTACTTATTTTTTCTATTAGTGTTCAATAACTTCCAGTCTTTCTTCCAATATTAATTCGCATTTATTTCCAATTTTTATTCCAATGGTTTATTCCCAGCCCCCTTTCTTCCCCCATTGCTTCTCAGATATTTTACTTCAACGCCTACTCTTTTCCGCTCTGTAAGATTTATTACCTAAACTAACTGACAGTAACAGTTCGATATTCTCCAACGTACTTTTTCTCCTCTTTGACCTTGGCTCCTAAATGAACCTTTTGATAGTTATAATTTTTTTTCATTCCACTCCAATTTGCTTTTTTTTTCCTCCCTACTGGCTTTAACTCTCTTTTGAGTTCTTCGATCATTGCAGTTGATTTTATTCTTTTATAAACACTCCCTTATTGTTTGAATTGTACTTTTTGCTCCATCGTTCTGCACTCTTTACTAACCGCAAATTTCATGCTACATTCTCATCACCAATGTTTAACATTTTTTCTTCCTCTCTCTCTTTTTTTTTCTCAATTCATACGATTACTATTATCTATTCATCCTGACTTTTCTTTGCTACTTCCATCACATACCAATGAGTAGATGAACGCTTGGCGTTCAGGCACTCGACTTCTTTGCTCAATTTAGCAGTAGAACTTGCACAGTTCAATGTATTTACAACCATGCGCTCCATCAATTTGGCCATTATTCTAGTAAGACAGGTCGAAGTGCTGCTGTGAACAAAAGAAGTTTATTTTTTCTGCTTATCGAAGAATGATAATTAATTAGAGGGTAAATTTAATTGCTGTAATTTAACGATTTAATACATTTTTAGAAGAATTACTAGAAACGAAAATAAAAACAAAAAAGAGAGGAAGACACATGTATAATCGTGTGATATGATTGAAGCGTGAAATTATGATCTATGATGATCGATCAAATCTATGATCAATCAAATCCTAGGTTAACGTTCATTATTTCCTTTTTCTTTTTATGTCTTACACCTTTACTAATATGAATTTCTCATACTCCCAGATTTGGAACCGCTGATCTCGAGAAACATACTCTTGGAATATTGCCTGAAAAACTCTTATTCTACTACGTCTTCAAATGGATACAATCGTGTTATTAAGCCTTTTACATCATACATATTTATTGACTCATTTTCTCCTCTAAAGTGCAAGTGGCTAGCTCTCTGGCCTTTGGTACTACAGGCTTCAGATTCGAATACTGGCGGTGGCATGGATGTTTGTTAGTGGTTCGGAATCCCCGTTAAACTGTAGGTCCGGTTAGTTTAGCCTCGTGTGCACAAGATGACCGTAGAGCGACAAACTAAACCAAACTTCTAAAGTGCGCTTTGTTCTTTATTGATTTTACTGGAATTTTTCAATTTGTGATATGTTTCAAGAACATATCACAAATCGTCGTCAATATCGTCAATCAATCGTCTTTATCTAATATCTAACTAAAAGGATTTTTTATTCTTATATTTCGTTAGTGAATATATCTGTATGAAGTGGTTTGTTCCGCTGAATATGTTTTCATGTTAATAATAATGTTGTAGTTCTAGAGTGAAATAAATTAAACTTATCCTAATTTTTATTGCTTTTTTCTCTTCGTACTTTACCGCTATGTCATTTCATGTCTTTTAATTTTTTTTTCAACATATGTACTCTGCATTTGTCACAATCTGTAGCCAATCAGAGATTACTCGCAACTTGTGGAGGGAGGGGAAACGTTATAGTTGACATCGAATTTTGAGACCATAACAACAACTTGTGATGAGGACTTGAGATTCTTTGGAGTGTGCTTGGTGACAAGTATCCCTTTTGTCCTGTTTTGGGTCCGTAAGTTAAAATTTTGATTTTTTTGCTTTTTAGTTGGATTTCTTTCCGGGTAAGTTACCGGTAATTATTTGTTAGTTTTTTCACAATTTGTTCAGGATTGTTGTTAATGTTTTAAAGTGAGGAGGGAGGGCCCAATTCTCTAAGTGGGCGTGAGTTTTGATATGGCAGAAAATAATTATCATTCTAATATCATTGATATTTCCTCGGAAATAGACCTCAATTTTATTTTCTTCTAGAGACATTATGTCCAAATTGCATTTGGCATTCGAAAACAGAGCTCGCTCGTTTATTATCGTATTTGAGGTGACAAATGGCCCAATTCCAAAGGCACACCCCAGAGTTTTTAAATAAAACATTTCCTCTAAAATAACCACTATAAAATATATAGATTTCATGCGGATCACTCGACAGACAAACTAATTTGTTCCACCTCTCACTATGATACCGCTAAAGAATTAGCAAATATTAAGGCCATATTGGGAGTTCCGGTTAAAGCATCGCTTTACCCAGAAAAGATCTCCATCCGTTTTCTACTTCACAACATCCCGACAGACATATCACTTTCTGAACTTGCTTTAGAATTAGAAGAAGAAAATAAGGTCTGTGTCATAGAAGCTCAAAAGATTTGCAGGTAAACGAGCAACATCGACTTTCACCACCCCAGTTTTGGTTTCTATTTTGGGTACGATCTTACCTGAACACATAAGACAGTGTCTTACCCAGCAAAAAATTTCTTTATTTGTTGATAAACCCCGTCAATGTCGTAATTGCCACTCTTTTTCTCATCCTACTTCAAGTTGTAAAAACCCCTTACTTGTGAACTCTGCAGCTATAATCATCATGTTGACTCGTGTACTGAACAAATCCCTAAATGTATAAATTGCAGTGAAACACATAAGGCCACCGACATTAATTGTCCTAGCTGTAAAGCCGAAGAAAAATTTTTAAGGTTTAAAACTCTCAACAGGCTTTCTTTCGTAGAAGCTCTGAGACTTTATCGCGTTCCGGAAGAAAATTCATTTTCTGTTAAAGTAAAAATTGCCTCTACATCTAATTTCATAACTAAGGAAGAAATTACTAAATTATTCCTATAGCAAGTCATGGAAACACAAAACTTTGTTAAAGAAATATGTCAGGCACAGGCTTCCAGTTTCCAGGAATCACTAAAAATACTCACAGAAAATATAACAACTAGTCTCAATACTTTAAATCAAGCGATAAAGAAACACTCTTTTCCTCCAATACAAATTTAGTATCTTCGGGTAAAGAAAAGAAAAAAATTGAAACCAAATACCAGAGTTTTGAAACCTTGCAAGATTTCGATCATACGGGGAAAAAGTCGATAGAGCAAGATAATCCTTCTTCAAATTTCTTCTCATTTGACATAATTACTGTTATTGAAATTTAAAATTTTGCATCTTAGGCACATTTGATTTTTTGTGTAATTGTTATTGATCAATCTTTATAAACTCGTATAGTTAGTGACTAATACAATGTTTAAAGTGATACAATGAAATGCTCGTAGCATTCGAGCCAAACGTCCATTTCTGATCCAATTTTTATCCTCTATGTCAGTGTTAGCAATACAGGAAACATTTCTTAATTCCGAAGATCATTTTCACCTACCTGGTAAATTAATTTATAGAACCGATCGTTCAGATAATACACGCAGAGGAGGACTTTTAATTACTGTCGATTCTAGCATTCCTAGCAGAGTCTTTAATTTTGTCAACCTTCCTGTTTCTGATAATGAAATTCAAGCAGTTACAATTCATATTTCACATAAAATTTTTACTATCGTTAACATTTATTCTCCCAGGGGTATTTTCACTATTGAATGGCTGGATACAATTAGTCAACAACTACCTTCACACTGTATTATTCTCAAAGATTTTAATTCTCATCATCCCATTCTCAGATCCACCTCTTCAACCGCTAATTCGGAAATTCTGATCAACTGGATTATCCAGAATAATTTGAATTTTATTAATACAAACACTCCCACTCATATTACTCCAACTTCTGCATCGCTTATTGATCTCTCCATTGCCAGTGCAGACATTTACCCTAATATATCTTATTTTGTTCACTCTTATCCTTTTCACAGTAATCATCTTCCGATACAGTTATCGTTTCAACTTTCCACTTCACAAAAAAATTGCTCATCGTTCATATTATGGTCTAAAGTTTATCGTTATCGGGGCCTGAATGGCCAAGTGGCTAGCGCTCTGGCGCTCGGTTCTACAGGTTTCGGGTTCGAGTCCCGGCGGTGCCATGGATGTTTGTAGTGGTTCGGAATACACTTTAAACCGTAGGTCCCGGTCCTAATAGGATCGTAGAACGTTGCGGGGGCATTGTTACTACGCGTCCGTATCTTCAAGTTACACGCGCCCCCCTGGGTAATGCAAAGAGAGTAACGTCTGTGCAGCGCTTGCCTTAAGGCATCCAAGACCAAGCTGTCTAAGTGTTTGCCAGCTGCATTAGAACAAAAAAAGGTTTATCGTTATCTTCATGATCAGCAAAATCTTGATCGCAACTTTTCATCATATTCGGATTTACATTCTTTCTTAACTCAGGCTCTCCTTAATAACAGGAAACTTCTCACCATCAAAATCTCCTCTGGTGGAATTCTTTCTGCAATAATCTTTTAAGACAAAAACTCAAATTATTACACTAAGCTCGTTCTCAACTTTCTCACGTCCTACGGATTTCATATAAGAAAATCTCTGTCTAGCTTCGTCACTACATCTCTGATCTTAAGAAGCAGTACTGGGATTTTGTGTGTTCCTCTACCGGATATAACGTTAAAATTTATAAAATCATTAAAGCAATTCATAACAGACAATAATTTGGTAATAAGATTTTTAATACAAATAATTCTGTTATTTCAGATCCGAATCAGCAAGCTAATATATTAGCTACTCATTTTAATAAATCCATTGACCATCAGTTTATTCCATTTGATCTTTTTGATAATTGCAACCAACATTACAATAGACCTATTACATTTAACCAGCCAACGCGGCCGTACCATGCTGAATATACCGGTTCTCGTTAGATCACCGAAGTTAAGCATCATTGGGCGCGGTCAGTACTTGGGTGGGTGACCACCTGGGAACACTGCGTGCCGTTGGCAAAATTGGGACCTGAATGGCCGAGTGTCTAGCGCTTTGGCGCTCGGTGTCACAGGTTTCGGGTTCGAATCCCGGCGGTGCCATGGATGTTTGTAGTGGTTCGGAATCCACTTGAAGCCGTAGGTCCCGGTCTTCTATGACTGTAAGAGCGTCACGGAGCAAAAGTCAGGCTTCTACCTACGGGGTGCTCCATCACAACAGAAGCTGCTTCCTTCCCCTTCAATCATGAGTCCATATGGGCTCGTGGGCTTGGCCAGCCAAGTGGGATAAGAAACAACAAACACATTTAACCAGCTAAAAGAAGCTATTCGAGCTGCTCCCAATACTTCACCTGGCTGACAGTATTCCTGCAAAACTTATTAAAATTCTTCCTGATTCTTATCTTCTTCAGCTGCTTAATATTTTCAATAATATTTGGTTAACTGGTGATGTTCCTCGGGAATGGTTAACAGCGAAAATTGTTCCCATCCTTAAACCTGGAAAAGATAGCACTTCCCCTACCTCTTATCGTCGTATTGTTTTGACTTCAATTATTAGTAAAATCTTTTGAACCTATTGTTCTCAAAAGAATTATTTATTTTGCAGTTCAGGTCAAATTCCATCCCAACCATTTAAGATTTATTCCTTTCAAGGATTGTAAGTATTCATTATCACTACTTCATCATAAAATAATTGAGGCCAAAAACGCCAAAATTTTTTTTTATTTTTTTGAACATTTCTGCTGCATATGACTAAATTTGGTGAGACGGTCTTATTTATAAAATTTTACAGGTTGGCATAAATGGAACCGCTGCTAGATGGATAAACAATTTCATTAATAACAGGAGTTTTTATGTCAAATGGAGAAACTCTGAATCTATGACATTGTTTTTAACTCGTGGTGTACAGCAGGGGAGCGTTCTTAGTGCTTTTCTCTTTACCATCAACATGAGGGATATTTACGAGATCATTCCTGAACTTACGGAATGTATTGTATGATGACGATATTTTTCTTTTTAGCAGCGATAAATTTCTGGAAAAAGTACTTAATAACCTACAAATAACCCTTCATAAAATAACTCAATGGTGCGAAACGTGGAAATTTGTCCTTCAACCTGAAAAGTGCGAAGCGGTTAACTTTTCTAATAAAAAAACAACCAGCTCAACATCTGCATATTTACAATATCCGTATCCCTTGGAAACAACAGACACATATTTTAGGTATCATCTTCTCTTATAACCTCTCTTTCAAACGACATTTCCTGTATCTTAAAAGGAAAGTTATTAAAAAATTAAATGCTCTTAAGGCAATTGCTGCTAATTCCTGGGGTTGTCGATCCTATCATTTAATTCAAATAATAAATACCACAATTCGTAGTTTACTGGAATATGGAGCTCCGTTTTTTTTATCTCATCTAGCCATAGTGATTTCCAAATACTTAACCCTTTATATCACATGGCTTTGAGTATTGCAACAGGTCTTCTAAGATGGACACCGATTCCAGTTTTACTTAAAGAAACTGGTCAACTTTCTTTGTTTCGGAGGTTGCATATGCTAGCAGAGCGGTTTTTTTTATCAAACATATTTCTTTTGATTCCTCTTCTCCACTCACCATTTATCTTCGCTCGGGAAATAAAACTCCAAGGTTGAAACGTCCCATTTCACTACAATGCTTTTTTGCAGATCTTTTAGACAATTTAGACATTCAGCCTTCTAATTTAATTCCTAATTTTCCTCCAGTTAGAGTGAACTCTAAAGTCACATTTCATCTCAGTGATTTACCCTTTCAAACAAAACAGTTACCTCATCATATCATCAAACACCTATTTGAACAATACAAAAATGAATATTGGAAATATAGAATTATTTTAGTCTCTGACGCCTCTAAGACAGAATAATTATAAGATAGCCACTCTGACTAAGATAAATTATTTCATTAAGAGAGACTAACTTTTTAAAAGGGATTTAGATTTATTTTAATAATTGTCTTATTTATTAAGAAATTCAAAAAAGAGATAGCAAAACATCACAAAATGGCAAACGACAATTCCGCCTGAATATGTTTTTTAAAGCCTGCAACGCACCTTTGAATTTTTTTCCCCTCTTAATACACACATAATTTAAGCCCAATTGAAGAGCAGAATTAGTAATTAAATTCTTTCCAGCAATTAAACCCTCAAATAAAAGTTTTCATTCAACTCATATGCTAAAGGATACTTAATCAAATCATTATGTTTAATACATAAATAACAAATACCAATAAATGCAGATGATAAAGGATTGTGAAATTAGGTTTAAGGAATGAATTAGCTTAATACACAATAAATAAACATTAAAATCCTTATTTTTCTAAATCAATAGAAGCAAATAGCACAATTAAAAGACACATACTAGTGAAATACACATTTAAATATGAGATCATATACTAGACAGCTGATCATGAAAAACCGGAATGTAAGGTTCTCTTAAAATGAGTAACGATTCATGTTGCCAAACATGTTTGGCTGCAAAATCGCCGATTGCGTGCATGCTTGGCGCGAAATACTCTAGTCGGCATTTCCCCCCGATTTTTAGATATTTTTACACATTTTCCAGATCAATAAAATTTCCCGGTTTTGTATCAACCCTGTTATATATTTATATAACATTATATTAATTATAACTTGTGTTCCATTTTTATATAAATTCAAAAATAAATTTTATCCCAATATTATGTAATTGATGCAATACAATTAAAACAGGAAAAAAACTTTTTTTAAATATTGATGTCAATTAAGTGATTTATTATTTTGTAAGAGGTAAAAGAAATAAAATAAGTTATCTTATGTTATTACTTAGAAGATGGGGAGGGGACATTGTTGAAGAATAGATCCCCTAGCCATGAGTTTCTAGCTAAGCTGCTGGCAACAGCTGGTAATATAATATATAAAAGCTTTTTAATAATTTCAAACTTGATTTTCTCAAAACTTATTGGGAGGCCAGTTTTACTAATTCAGGCAAGTATTATCCTAAGCATCAACTACACATATAATTTTCAAACAAATCAGTGGCGGTCAGTTCGCCACCCCCCCCCTTTTTTTTAGAAGCAATTATAGTTTTGAAGGGTTTATTTCTAAAGTGTAAAATTAAGATTCACAACATTTAACATACATTTTTTCACTAATTTATCATAAACGAAAACCTGTAAATTTACTCTCAAAGGATTTTTACCGTCATTTTTTATCTTCAGAAAAAGCAGGGAGGGAAAATCAAAAAATGACTTGTAGTAACCTCATAGCAGGGCAAATTGCATTTTTGTAGCAGCTTTCAATGGTTTCGTAGCAGGATAAATTATATTTTTGTAGTAGCTTTCTCTCTCTCTCTCTCTCAATGGTATTGTAGCAGTAAATTTTTAAATTAACAATTCTTCTTCAGACTTCAAGGCATGTGCTAATTAATTTTATATTATTTTGCAATCGTATGATTAATATGAAATAAAATAAAATCATTTGTGCCGAAATTAAATTAAACTCATTCATTTCGTATGATATTCGAAATTCAACACAAAACTAATTTATTGATGTATTTATAAGAAGATTAGAATCGAATGTTAAATGCTATCTATGCCTTAAATAAAAATTATTTTTTATTTTATGCATAGATAATAAAATTATTTTTCATTTAATGTATAATTATAAAAACACCCATTATTGAATTGAATATATTTCAGTAATGGATTTATTTATTAATACATTTTGTATTTTTTTAAAGGCTAACAATTCTTCCCTATTCTTTTTGCAACTTCGAATATTTTGGAATTCTTAGCAATGAATATTTTTTAATAATAATATTCTACTAATTTTTAATGGTTTTCATATAAAATAATGATTATCAAATTATTTTATATTAAATTTTTCTCTGAATTTTGTTTTGGCATGCTATTTTTACATTAAATATGTTATTTAATTAAAATACAAATTATTTTAAATAAATGGTAGTAAGAAATAAAACATTAATTTAAAATGTAAAAGTATCAAATGGCATACGAGTTTCGAAATAGTAATAGTAAACATATAACAGAGGTGGAAAACCAAAAAATGATTTTCGTAGCAGGGCAAATTGAATTTTTGGAGCAGCTTTCAGTGGTTTTGTAACAAGGCAATTTATATTTTTGTAGTAGATTTCTCTCTCTTAGTGGTTTCGTAGCAGTATATTTTTACATTAGCAGTTCTTCAGATTTCAAAGCATATATTAATTAATTTTATATTATTTAGCAATCGTATGTTAGATATGAAATAAAATCGCACAATTTGTACCGTAATTGAGTTATACTCAATCATTTTGTATGATATTCGAAATTCAATACAAAATAAATTTATTGATGTATTTATAAGAAGAAATTTAGAATTAGAATCGAATGTTAAAAATTATTTTTTATTTAATGCATAGATAATAAAATAATTTTTTATTTAATGTATATTAATAAACACACCCATTATTGAATTGGACACATTACAGTAATGGATGTATTTATTAATATTTTTTGTATTTTTTAATGGCTAACAATTTTTCTTTATCCTTCTTGCAACTTTGAATATTTTCGAATTCTTAGAAATGAATATTTTAAAAATGAAAATATTGTTCAAATTTTTAATGGATTCCATATAAAAATATGATTACTAAATTATTTAATAGAAAAAATATATTAATTTTTTTTTTTTTTCTGAATTTTGTTTTGGCATGCTACACTGCTGTGCAAAACTTAAGCAACAATGTAAAAAGTTAGCAGAAAGCCATAAAATTGCAGAAAAGGAGGTCTGGAGATTAGTACAATGAACGCGTAAGTCAGTAGAAACGTCATGCGTATGCAAATATCAGGAACGAAACGTCGGAGGCGACGTGAGCGTACGCAAAACGCACGATGTCGGCTCGCGCAGCTCAACAGTAGAATAAAAGGAAGGACGGAGACGTAATTCAACATATTCGCTGCAAGTGCCAGTGAGTCAGTTCGTGAAAAATGGCTAGAAGAAATCACCTGGACGACTTCACACGTGGAAGAATGATCGAAAAGCTGGAGGAGGGGCGTACTGTCACCAGTGTAGCTGCAGAGTTCGAAATCAACAAAAGTGTCGTTTCGCGCGCTTGGAAAGCGTTCCAAAACACAGGTACAGTTGTTAGAAAGGTTGGTGGTGGCCGCCCGAGGAAGACAACTGCAGGGGATGACCGATATATCGTCCTGCAGGCGAAAAGAGGCCGACAGCAGTCAGCAAGCGCCATTGCTCAGCAACTCTGTACAGCAAAGGGGCGACAAGTGTCGCGGTTCACTGTGGTCAGACGTCTTCACAAAGTGGGCCCATTCGCCCGCCGTCCTGAACGCTGCCTCCCATTGAAAGTTGGCCACCGTTTACAGTGGTACAGAGAGCACAAAAACTGGACAACTGATCAATGGAGTCGCGTCCTCTTTACAGATGAGAGTCGGTTCTGTACCAGAAGCGATTCTCGACGCGTTTTGATTTGGAGAGAGGTCGGGACCCGGTTTTATCCCAGTAACCTCAAGGAAAGACACCGTTATGGTGGTTCTGGAGTTCTTGTCTGGGGAGGTATTTTGCTGAACGGGCGAACTGAGCTCCACGTTTTCGACAGAGGGTCTGTAACCGGGGATCGCTATTGGGAGGAGGTACTCCTTCCCCATGTGCATCCGTTCCGAGGTGCCATTGGCCCAGACTTCATTTTTATGGATGACAATGCACGGCCACATCGGACTCTCGCTGTTGCGGAGCTACTGGAAAGTGAAGATATCAGTCGAATGGATTGGCCGGCGTACTCCCCAGATTTAAATCCCATCGAACATGTGGGGGATGCTTTGGGGAGACGCACTGCAGCACACTTACATCCTCCGGAGAACACCCAACAACTCAAACAGATGCTGATCGAGGAATGGGCACTCCTATCGCAAGAAATGTTGCACCAGCTGGTTCCGAGTATGCGGAGACGTTGTGAAGCAACCATTTGCAGTGAGGGGAGGGCATATCCCATATTAAGGAACATCTGCTTGTTGTTCTTCCTCTCGGATAGACAATAATAAATCATGATACTATGCGTTCAATAAAGCTTGTTTTTGTTTGATTCCATACCGTATGCATTGTATTCCTTTTTCAGCGCCAATGCTTTCGTCATCCTTTACGTACATAATACTCTTCCTCATTTCTGAATGTCGTGTCTCTCGGATGATTTCTCGTAGAGTTATGGCAAAACACCCACATGTTGATTAAGTTTTGCACACCAGTGTATTTTTACATTGAATATGTTATGTAATTAAAATACAAATTGTTTTAAATAAATGGTAGTAACAAATAAGATTCATTTAAAATTTAAAAGTATGCTTATATGTTTACAATAAGTTATTTCTATTTGTATAAGAAAATTCGTGTTTTTTAGTTTCAAATTTAAATCTAAATTTATATCCAATTTCAGAAAAAAATACAAAATGTAGCACAGAAAAACCCAACATGTCATGTATAAGGAGAAAGAACAATCATTACATATAGATAATAATGGATAAATGTCATAAATATGTTTTTAAATATTATTTAGCAAATCTTATTTTTGGGAATTTTAATATTTCCAGATATAACATAGTAGTAAATTTTCTGTAGAAAAAAAAATATGCTTAAGAAATTCAGTTCGAGTAATAAATGGGAAATAAAGAATTGTTGCAATCCTTCAAATGACAGATAGCAGCTAATTTTTAAATTAGTATTTAAAATAAAATTATTTTAAAATTTGGATATTATTTAACAAAATAAATAAAACGTATTAGTTGTAGAGAAAAGATTCAAAAGTTTTTTTAAATTATGCTTGATGATGAATAATTTACAAATGTGAAATATTAATAAAATTTGCAATTAATTTCAATTTAATATATTTATTTGAAACAGTTATTGTAGAATCATTTAGTAGTATATATTCACAAGTAATATATTTATCCTATTTGTTCCTATAAAGAACAGTAGATGGCGCCACTATAGAATTTTCGCCCTATGGCAGGGTTGGGCAAACTCCGGCCCACCGGGAGGTTCTATCCGTCCCTCGGATAGAATTTTAATTTGTCGATCCGAGGCAAACTAAAAGAAATATATATCTATATATTATATATTATATATCCATCTCCTTTTCTACTTCGATTAAATATTTTTTTCAAAGGACTGATGATCTTTTTACTTTCTCTATTTTTGTCCTACAAAACATAAATCGACGGAAATAACAAGCACAGACAGCTTTCAATCGTTAAAGTGTTAAAAGCGGACGTTTTTGTTAGTTATAGCTGTAGATTGGCGCCTACAAGTTAGAGTTTTACAAACCATTATCGAAAGTAAGTTTCCCAAATTTAATATCTCACGTCCAGAAAATCAATGCTACGTTTACTTCATCTTATATAGTGAACAAGTGTTTTCAACTATGAACCTTAGAAAGAATTATTTAAGAAATAGACTGACAGATGAGCATTTAGCCTCGTTTCTTAGAATCAGTACATCTCGCTTCGAACCTCAATAAAAGGAACTTTTAAAAATGAAATCTCAATTTCATTCACATTATTAACATATTTAAATTGTAATATTTGTATATTGTTCTTAAAATTTTAGAAAAATTTATCTTGACCCGCCAAACTTTTTTTCCCTCGATTTTTGGCCCGCTACCGAAAAGGTTTGCCCATCCCTGCTCTATGGTAAAT
>BPLQ01012924.1:0-10182 GCA_021605075.1 Caerostris darwini | reverse complement strand
TTGTGAAAGGTAATTTGTTTGACCATATAACCGTCTTTCATTTATCAAACAGGTTATGTGGTTGTGGGACCATTGTAGACGACGTTTGCCATTAATAGATGTGACAAGTTTCTTGGGAATTGCTGCTCTGACAAAAATGTCCTGTTTATGAAGTGATTTCTAACTTTAATTATTGGCGCTGGAGAATCTAGCTACTGATTAAAATCCTGATACTGACTGGTCACTTTGGATGCAGTTGTTTTCTTTTTAGATATTACGATCCGTTTAAATACATGTCGGTCGTTTTCACTCCTTCTGTCCGCTTGTCTTTTTGTGCTCTATGTATACTGTCATGAACCTAGACACAGTACCTATAGAAATACCTAAATTCTGGAATGCGTAGGTCATATTTGCTTCAGCTAGTCAGGTTCTAACAATTTGACTTCTTTGCAATTATGTAGCAGTGTCTATAAGGTCGGATATTTTAAGATTTTGACAAAATTCCAAGACGTAAACAACTTCAGTAAAGCTACCTCATACTACCATGATCTATACTTTTTATATTAAATTAAAATAGTAGCTAAGATTATATTTTAATGCGTACAAACCTCATTTGATCCTCTTATTCATAAGTCTTCCATTATTTTAATAACCCCCTGTACATCACTATGTGAATTCAGAGGTCGCGACATGTATTTTATGGACAGGACTATGAACAGAAATGGAGAATCTGGGGGAAATTTTTTTATGTTTCTCCAGTTATTCGCACACGAATGTGGTCTATCACGATGAAGAACCAGCTCATTCCAATAATAACGCCAGGAATTATAACAACGCCACTTATGGTTCACATAGTATCTGACGGATGGTACTTGTTTTCTATCGCAACGATCACCAGATGTTACATGCGTGGATTTCTTTTAAGTTAACAGACAGTTCGTAGCTGCTGGAAATGGGAATGGTATGCAGACATTTTTAATGCATATTATAGTAGGTATGCTAATCCAAGCCCCGGAGCCGTAGAACTTGCATTATTATTTGTAATAGCTCTATCGGGTATCTTTTGTAAAAAATTTAATCATTAAATGCCTGTTTCTTTTGAATTTTCCTATATTTATCATTTACATGTTTTTCATATCTTCCTTACTTACTTTCTGATTTTAGGCGTCCTGATGCCATTTCCACCCACACATTTCATAATACAATATGCATATTGGAGTCCCATGTATCAACCTTTAAGTTTTTATCAGATATTTTTGACACTCCCTGTATATTAGTATGAAAGAACAATAAATTATTTCCATCATTAAAGATGTTCAGATAACAGGATTCAGAGATTTCTGAAGGTCATATTATTTTGGATAGTATGTGTAGGTTTAGTCTGATTTTAATAGAGAATTGCTCGATTGCTTTATACAATCATTATTTTCGCTTTGATGAGTACTTTGTGCAAAGTCGGTGGTCAATTATCGCATGAAATTCTCAATTCGAAAAAGCGAATGCGTAAACTAAGGTGTTATACAGCAAAAGCGTTTAAATCTACATAAGTCTTTACAAATGCCAGGCACTTTGAGATCAGTCACTCGTTACTAGAACAGTAAATATGTAACAGAAGTTGCATTGCATACCATAAACACGTTACATTTCCACTTCGGATCTGAACAGTATTTTTCTATATAAATACAGTTTGAAATACAAATATTTGAAACAATTTCACTTTCTCAACAATTGACGGATACTTCAATATTTTAAAATTTTAGATTAAAATGAAATACTGGAACCAAAAATTAAAAAACTTACAAACTTCGAAAGTTTCAGTGCATTCCCTTGCAAAAAAAGGACCAACAGGATATAAACGTAGTGTTTCCTGTTCATTCAAAAAATATATTTGCAATATAATATATTTTAAATACTATATTATTATTATTATTATACAATTATATATTATTCATACTATACAATATTTATACAGATAAATTTAATATTATAAATTTATATAAACTCATATTTGTGAAAATTGCAACACCATGAAGGAATCGTCATAATTAAATGAAATTTAATACACAGTTGAGTGGTAGTGGTACAAATAAATGATTAAATGTTAAAAGCAAACAAACAATCACAAGAGATCGGAATCAGTATTTTGTGTAGCCACCACGCGCCGTAATAAGTGCTGCTACACGACGTGGCATGGTGTCAAACAAATTTTGAATGTCTGCCTGAGGAAGAGCATTCCATATTGTTTGTATGCGCCCCCAAAGTTCGTCTGCAGCAGAAACAGGACAAGGATCACGAGCGAGACGCCGATCAACGGAATCCCACACATGTTCAATCGGCGACATATCCGGGGAATACGCAGGCCAAGGAAGAAGCTGTACCTGCCGCGTTGCAAAGAAGGATTGAACAGTCCTAGCGATATGAGGGAGGGCATTGTCCTGTTAAAATACAGCGCCTGGCAAGCGATGAAGGAAGGGAATAGCTCGGGGCTGTAAAACTTCACTGATGTACCGGTTGCTGTTCAGATTGCCCACAATTCTTAGCAATTGAGATCGTCCATGATATGCTATGGCACACCAGACCATAAGTACGGGTGTTCGTCCACTGTGGCGTTCGATAATGCACTCCGGAAGGTGGCGTTCACCGGCATAGCGTCTGACACGAATGCGGCCATCATGGTACCACAAATTAAAGCGGGATTCGTCAGAAAACACGACATGCTGCCAATCAGCACGCCAGTCTCTATGCTGAGCGGCCCATTGTAGCCGCAGGCGGCGATGGCTTAGCGTGAGAGGGATCCTGTATAAAGGAGTCCTTGCGCACAGTCCACGCTGCAGCAGACGTCTACGAATTGATGAAGCACACAATGAAACACCTGTAGCTATTGACCACTGTGCTGCCAATTGTCTAGAGGAAGCTGTACGGTCCGTCAGCGCCATGCGGACCATATGTCTATCATCGCGGGCTGACGTCACATTTCGGGGTCCATTCCCGGATTTCCGAGTTGTACGACACTCGTCCGTCCACTGCTTCCAAAGACGCATCACTGTGCTGCTGTTACGCTGCACACGAGCGGTTACTGCACGATAAGACAATCCAGTTTCACGAGGGCCGATGATTATCCCCCGTTCAAACTCTGTCAGTTGTTCAAATCTCGCTCTCTTTCGTCGAAGAGGCATAAGTAACGATTGAGCTAGCGTTTACCACTAGCAGATAACCATACACGCTTCGCTACAGCCGTCTATTTATTCGGATCGATCCGCCGTTCAGAGGGCGCTTCTCAGCATGCGCATGCGCTACGGATTTGAAATTCTAATCATTTGCATATCATCCGCTAATTTGCATTTCCTGAAAATTTCAGCTCACTCGCGTAAGTCCTTCATAGTGTTGCAATTTTCACAAACATGAGTTTACATATCAGTGCTTATGAATATAAATATATTAACAAACATTAACATTTAATTGTGTATACTATCGGCTTACGCACAAGACTGCCTTCCTATAAAACTGTCACTGAGTTATAATTATTGACACTGATTTTTCGAATTTATAAAACAAAAATATGGGGACACTTTGAAAAAAAATGCCTGTTTGGTCTTCATCAAAGTCTTCTGTTTTGAGTATTCTTTACAAAGAATGTGTCTCTCAGGGGAACATCTTATTTAGATATATACGGTTTCACGACCCCGAGGTGACCCAGTGATCTTTTTCTGCATTCATTTTCTTCTGTCTTTTTTCTTTTTCATCATCTTGATCACAGATCTTATATCGCATCAATACATCTCATTACCATTAAGCGTTTGTTAAGTTTTTTTTCTCTTTGATTTTTATTTGTCCTTTTAGCTGGATTGGCTTTTTTCCATTGTGCTATTTACGTCGTTTCTTGAAATTATTTTGATTTCCAAATGGTTTGTTAGACTAACAATGTCAGTTTACCTTCGTTTGTTTTGTTTTGCTTTTCGGATATATTTGGCTTCACTAACAATCTCAGTTCTCTGAATCGCATTTTTGCCATGCTTGGAGATATGTGTGTCAGGAAAAGAGGATCCTGGGGAATCAGACCCGCTACATTTGAGATTCTCGTGTGAGCAACATATTCTTTGGCCTCTGCTCTTGTTAGATGGGTGGTACACCTCAGTTTCCGGGTGTATCAACTGGTTCCCAATTACCAGCCGTTGTTGAATGAATTGCTACTAATTATTGCGATGTGTCATGTCTTAAACATCTCCCTAAGTGTGGAAATTGTTCCAGGGAGAGGCTCTGATTGTATCGGTCATGATCAATGATGACTACAATGATGGTACATGATTTCCTCTTCTAAAACTTCGTGTCCCTTCAGCTTTATCTACAACAGTTTCTGTTAAATTCATTTATAAATAAAATTTCATTTATTAACGAAGTTATGTAACAGATACCCTTTGAGTGAATCCATGGACAAGTCGGATATTATCTTTAAATTGTTTGCCAGGCTTTGCGAAATAAAATAAGAAATCAATGAAAAGCCATGGCCGAAACGCTCTGTACATCACAACGTCTGCAATTCTAAAGGAAAATGAAAAAGGAAAAAAACTGTTAATATTAATATTATGTATATAAATAGCTCAACTTAAATTCGTTCTCTTTGTCCTAGCTGAATCTCTTCAGATAGAAGACGTTTCAATGCATGACACCATTAGCAATCGGATCCAATTTCAATAACACGCCAGTTATTTTTGTTAGATCTCGGCTGCGGTCAAGTATAACCAGAATGTAATATGCTAATAAACATTATTTAGGGTAATGTTTTTACTCTCAATTTAATGGTTATAAGCATATTATTTATTGGTAAGTTATTTTTAATGCCAACATTTTTTCAAATTCTATTGAAAATATGAAGTAGTAATTATTTTAACACACTTCCATTAATTCAGTAACGAAAAATAATGTTTTTCCTGAGAAAAAATGCCATGTGAACCAGACATAAGTAGACTTTTTAAAAATCCTAATCAATTCATATATTTTGTCTCATTCTATGTCTCATACTATGGTTTGATTGACAAGTTTGTCATGAGTTGGTATTTTTTTTTTCCTTTTCTTTCTCACGATAAAAAGAGTTTTACTTGAACCACTGAAGATATACAACATCTATAAGAAGTCTTCTCCTGCAATGTGGTACAATAAATCTTGAGACTGTAGTGTTAGTAGTACACCGCTTCCTTTTTTATGAAGCAGCTTAAATAGATTTAAACCCCAGAAATTGTTTGATTGCTCATGACACGTTGTCTAGACTGTTCAATGCATTCACCGTAGTTAGCACATGGGATTTTCGGTTGTGAAACTGTTTAAGATAATTGTATTCAACCAGGTATCCAATCCTGGTATCTATTCACATTTTAGAGTTTTTATCTATTGCGAAGTAACTCCAGTACACCCGCATATGTTAGATGCATATGCAAATGGTTTGAGTATGCAATTCCTGAGCTGCAGATCAAATTGAATAATTGGTTGTAGGAAATTGTATGCAATGAAACCATCTATGCATATTTAAGCTTTCTACACTCATGTCCATAAATTAAGGATAATGAAGTTCAGGCAAAGAAAGAGACAGAAGCAAAACAAATTTGATTTATTTGTAAAGTCTATTTATTAAATAAAAGGTAGAGAGCAAAAAAAATGCTACATTCTTGACATAATTAATAAAAACTGCGATTTTTACTCCCTGGAGCAAATTTCAAAAAAGAACCTATTTCCAAAAAACAGTATAACATGGTTAGTATGATGGCTAATATGGAGTATGTCTCCCAGACGATGCAATACAGGCCTTACAACGCCTAGGCATGCTGAGTATCAAATTATCAATCTGATCTTGGGGAATATTACACCACTCATCAAGCAATGCCCTCCGAAGTTCCGGTTGACAGGTGGGAGGGGTTGACGGGCTACAATTCGTCGGCCAAGCATATCCCACACATGCTCTATTGGATTCAAGTCCGGTGAGTATGCTGGCCAATCCATACGGGGGGGATATCCTCCAATTGAAGGCATTCGTCTACAATGTTTGCATGGTGAGGACGGGCGTTGTCATCCATAAACAGAAATTCAGCACCTATGGCGCCCCGAAACAAACGTACATGTTGTTCCAGAATGACATCCCGATAGATGTGGCCTGTCATCGTAACACTCTGAACATGCTGGTCAGTTCTGGAACCAAGAATAATTTCTCCCCAAACGAGCCATTCTGCATCCTGCAAACGGTTTCGTTCAATGGTGTTCTCTTGGTGGTAACGGGTACCTGGCGCTCTCCATATAAAAGTCCGGCGAGAATCAGACTGCAAACTAAACCTGGACTCGGCGGAAAACATCACACAAGACCACTGTTGCGGTGTCCACAATGCATGCTCTCTACTCCAGGTTAATCGCAGGCGACAGTGAGTTGTGGTAAGTGGAACACATCTGACAGGCCTACGAGCATATGGACCAATGTGCCCTAAGCGTCTGTACACGGTCTGCTTTGAAACTGTCGTACCGGTAGCTGAATAGAGCTGACGAGACAGGTCTGATGCTGTGCTCCGTCTGTTTCTCTTGGCAGTAACTGCTAAATACCGGTCCTCATTCGGCGTTGTAACTCGGGGGCGACCTGTGCTGTAGCATCTACTCACATTACCATCATCTTGGAATCATTGCCAAAGCCTGGAGATGACACTCTGGACGATTCCGAGTTCCTCAGATACTTCCAGCTGGGTACGTCCACATTCCAGTCATCCGATAATTCTACCACTTAAAAAATCATCCAAATGCTTCCTTTGTGCCATAACTATGCGGTTATTGCACTGAAAGGCTTTTAAAGCGCGTGTGACCAATTTTATTTCTTTGCCACCATTCCTTATATACCCCTCTCTTACACTCTCCTCATTGTGACGTACTATCTGCACCATCTGGTGGTTTCCTGTAATTTGCATATTCTTCTTCAAGATGTGTGTGATAATTCTACAGGTGAAATTTTTATTTTAGAGTTCAATTTCTGTGTGATTCTGAATTATCCTTAATTTATGGACATGAGTGTATATACATTTATATACACACTGAAGTGACAAAAGTCATGGGATAGCAATATGCAAATTTTCAGATGGCAGTAGCATCGCGTAGAATAGGTATAAATGCGCAGTGCTTTCGCAGAGCTTTTATTTCTATTCAAGTTATTCATGTGAAGAGGTTTTGACGTCATGATGACCGCACGACGGGAATTAACAGACTTTGAACGCGGAATGTTAGTTGGAGCTAGACGCATGGGTCATGCCATTTCGGAAATCGTTAGGGAATTCAACATTCCCAGATCCACTGTGTCAAGAGTGTGCCGAGAGTATGAAATTTCAGGCATAACATCCCACCATGGACAGCGCAGTGGTCGACCGCCTGCACTTAACGACCGAGACCGGCGACGTCTGCAAAGGGTCGTAAATTCTAACAGACAAGCAACACTGCGTCAAATAACCGCAGAAATCAATGTGGGACGTACAAGGGACTTGTCTGTTAGAACTGTGCGGAGAAATTTGGCTTTCTTGGGCTATTCCAGCAGAAGACTGACTCGAGTGCCTTTACTCACAGAACGACATCGCTTGCAGCGATTCTCGTGGGCCCGTGAGCATATCGGTTGGTCCCTAGATGAATGAAAAACCGTGGCCTGGTCCGATGAGTCACGATTTCAGTTTGTAAGAGCTGATGGTAGGGTTCGAGTGTGGCGCAGACCCAACGAAGCCATGGACCCAAACTGTCAGCAAGGCACTGTTCAAGCTGGTGGTGGCTCCGTAACGGTGTGGGCTGTTTTTTCATGGCATGGACTTGGTCCTCTGGTGCGACTGGATCGAACATTGACTGGAAATGCTTATGTTCAGCTACTTGGAGATCACTTGCAGCCATTCATGGACTTCATGTATCCAAACAACGATGGGATTTTTATGGATGACAATGCGCCATGTCACCGGGCCACACCTGTTCGTGATTGGTTTGAAAAACATTCTGGACAATTCCAATGAATGATCTGGCCACCTAGATGGCCCGACATGAATCCCATCGAGCATTTATGGGACATCATCGAGAGGTCTGTTCGTGCCCAAAATCCTGCACCATCAACGCTTTCACAATTATGGACGTCTATCGAGACAGCATGGCTCAATATTCCTGCAGAAGATTTCCAACGACTTGTTGAGTCCATGCCACGTCGAATTGCTACACTTCGCCGGGCGAAAGGAGGGCCGACACGATATTAAGAGGTATCCCATGACTTTTGTCACTTCAGTGTATTATATATATATTTTTTATAATTACAGTTTTTCCACATTGACACAATTTCAACTTTTTTTCTTTAGGTATCTTATGATGCAATGAACGTCAATTTTCTATTGTTTTCCTCATGTGCAGGAAAATAATGCAATACCGCTTATTGCCAACATTTTGAATGAATTTGGTTTTTCATGACGTACAGAATTATGAGTTCATGGCTTATATTTTAATCAAAATCCTTTCTTCGTTCGTTAATTTCTTTTTAAATATTAGAAAATCTGTTTGCAGTTGGTTTATTTTATATACTTGACTTGCATAATTAATCATACTGCAATAGAAATACCTACTCATGTACAGCTTTTACATATTCATTGTTTTCTCCTTTTTGAGCATTAATAGAGACAACCATAGCAGTTTCTGAGGAAGAAAATATATTACTACATAAGAAATAAAACGTTACATGAAAATAAATTGCATAAAAGGTAACACAAAGTCATAAGATAACTGCTTAGTAGCATTCATTTATATAAAGAGACATGTTTTACATAAATTTAGATTACATACATTTCAATCAGAATCTAATGCAGAATTATTTAAAGAGTGTGATTTTATAAACTTTATAATCTTTACTACTGCGAATTATTTAGGTAAAATAAAGTTTTGGTTGCGTTCATTGAGCATAGTTTGGTTTGCATTGGTATCGATATTACAATTATGATATCACAATATTGTGGTTTTATCTCTACAAGTACTGCTAATAACAGATAGTTCATTTCTAGGCCTGTTTGTACTCATACAAAATAGCCATACTGTTGACACGCTAATAATTCACACAAGAGTTTTTTGTGCTTTCCATCTACTATATGTTTCAATTATTTTATTCAAATCCATTAATTTCTTTCCGTTATTTTGTTCAATAACAACTTCAATTTGTGTTTTACAACAATTTTAATTCCTTTTCATTCCTTAATAAATTCAGTTAAATCTTACATTGTTTTTATAAACTTTTCCCAAACTAGCACTAACGCCATATGAATACAGTTCCCGTTATAAAATAATGCAGGTAATGTTATAATGCACTTGAAAAAGTTCATCTAATGAGATAAACGTTATTTTTAAGTGTTTAAAACATCTGAGAGTAAATTAAACTGGTGTAATGAAGCTTCGAAATTTATAACGTTCACTCTCGATATTTTTTTTAACCCAATATCATGTTGTTTTTTTTAATTCTGAGAGAAATATTTGTGCAGCAAGTAATTAAAATAAATTTCTATTTACAGTTTTATATACTTACGACAAATGATGTCTAAAGTGCAAGGCGTTAATAAAGGCACAATGTCAACCCAAGTTTCTTTGGTGAGATCTTGCAGTTTGGAAACCAGGACGCTGGATTGTTCTTGGAAAACGGGAACGAAGTCTTCCAATATCGCGAAGTGAAAAGTTGGTGTCAGTAGTTTTCGACGATGTCGCCATTTTGCTGCTGGGCTGAAATATTTAACTCAGTGTTAAATATGAGAAATAAAATGTCTAATTCTCATATATATTTTGAATATCAAAGCAAAACTTAAAAAATCTATCAGTATACTTTTTAGAAAGACTGTTAAAAACTTTGGAAACTATAAAAAATTCAATGCTGGAAAAAATTATAATTATTTGTTGAGAAAAAACAATTTTTTTTTCAAATTGTTAAAAATAAGCTATCATTATTACTGCATTATAAAACACTGAGTAAAAGTTTTGTTGGTTTTAATTCATACCAGGTAATATGTGTTAATGTATGCATATATGTTTATATGCATGTGGGTATTATTTATATAGATATATTTCACGTCTAAAGATCGGATAGTTAATTCTTATTTAATTATTATTATCCATTTATCTAGTTGTATAGCTTTATAGGTTTATCCATTATTAAATATATTGAGCCGGATTTACCAACCTTGTGAA